>JASDQU011245142.1:10362-26066 GCA_032191745.1 Picea mariana
ATGGAAGTATAAATCATGTGGATACAACTATTGGATGGGATTAAAACATTTGAGTGGATTAAATGACATCCCTGTCGAGGCTATGGATGTTTATTGGCACCAGTGGCTCTGTCAACGGTATTGAAGTCCTTTTATAAACATCATGACTCTTTGATTAAAACACAACATCAGGTTATAATCCTCTGTAAAAACATTCTCTTCTTCTTTGATGATATTTTTATATAAATATGAGCTAATCTTAATATTGTGTAATTTTAAAGTGGATTTGTTTCAAAGCAGCTTAAAATTATATCCAAGTCTTATTCTTTTTCCCTGGGATGAAAGTTTAATAGGTCAGAGATAATTGCTTCACCCAGTGACTTTCCATTTGTTGGGCCCCAACAATCCCCTTTTTTTTATTTTTAATCAAAATCTAGGGTCCCTCGAAATTTTGCTTGGATTCTTCATTTTTTTTTCCTTTGACTTGATTGGATTGGTATTGGTTGTATTTGTTTCAAGGTTGGTTTGAGTTTATATTATTTTCTTTTTTTTGGCTTGAATTTCATGAAATTCAAATGCCATTTCGTTTTTCTTTCTACAAAGTTTTGATGTTGATGGACGAGCTTTATAATTTGGGAGTTTGTTATTACCTTTTCCTTATTGAATTTATCTTCTATGAGCATGGCTTGGTTGAAGACATGGATTAATAACAATGATTTTACAGTAAGAACGTTTATTGCGACACATCTTTTCTATGACATTTGTTCACATTTGATCAAATTTGAATGAGGGAGAGACGAACATAGAAATCTTAATTTAAATGAAAAAATTTATTTTTATCAATTGTTTACTTTCGTTTAAATTATGATTATGTTGTCGTATTTTGCTCATTATCAATCATTTTCACAAAATCATTTGGTATGTTTAATCAATTAAATTCTTTTGTCATTTTGCATCTCATTTCAAAGTAAAAATAAAAATAAAAAAAGAATTATCTATCATTTGTTTGATTTTGTGAAAACCCAAAATTAACATTTTTCTCCTCTCTATCAACTTGAAGCTTCTAGAATTTCAAGATCATGTTTGAAAGAAAAATATAAACATTGTTTGTTTAGAATTTATAGTTAGTTTAAATTCATTTTAATTTTATTGTTCTAGATTTTGTTTTATTCACAATTTTTAGGTTATTAATTTGGTTTCTTTTTGTTTCACATGTTTCTATTATCATTTATTTGGTACGGATCTGATCATGGCTTGATTTTATTATCTAAATACATTCAAGATAATTGATCCGAAAAGAATATTGGTTTACTGCAAATAATTTATGAGTAACAACAAATAAGATTTGGAAATGCGTTCAAGAACAAAGAGATGATCTTGTGGGACTTGTTTCAGCCAAACCGTAAGGAATCTGAAGAAACGGTTGAAAACCCATCTGCAGAATGGACCCATTTAGCTTACATGCAAAAATTTTCCAAACAAATGCACGTTTTGAGAGATATTTGTGTCTCTTTACGAGGTAAATTTTAGGTGGTAGAAATTATTAGTGACGCCCAGATTGTTCATCCATTGTATAAATATATGAGAAAGTTCAGAGCCAAAGGGATCCAAGAATTTGAGAGGAGGATTTTTATCTTTTCTTTTTTGTATATTACTTTTTTTGTAAACATTTTTCTTTTCAAATGGAGTAATGGATGGTTGGAATCTTTGGGAGAATGGACCAGTATTTTCAAAGAAGAATATGGAATTCCAGGTTGCTTAATGGATTTTGTCCTGTGAGTAAAATGATTTTGTTTTCATTATAATATATTCATATTCTCCGAGTAATTGATTATGCATTGATTTAAATGAGCTTTAGTCTGTTTTATCAATACATGGTTAATTGCTATCATTTATGTATTAATTTTTTCAATCTTTAAGAGTCTATTATCCCAAAAAAATCATTTTGGATCTTATGATGAACTTATTATACTGAAACTATATGGGATACAATTTACTCTTTGGTTTTTTCCCTTTTGTAGACTGTGCAATGTTAATATTGTTTCTCATATAATTTATGACTATGAAACTTTGTTTGTATTGAACTAGCTTAAGACTATTCTGCATATAATTTTTCATGTTATGTTTTCATTTATATGGTTCATTATATTTTGGTTCCTTTAATATATGTGGTTGATCATCTATTCAAGTATTTTGAGTTTACATCTGATACGAGATAGCTGGTAACACCATTTACTGAGGATTGAAATTTCTTTCATTTTCAGTTATTTGGACATTCTAAAGTCACATGATATATAATTGTTTGTCTTTCTGTCATCATAAAATCGTTCCGGAATATAAAAGACTTCTTTGAGTTTTTTCATGAAGTATCAGGATTTCTTTTGTCATAGGTTTACACTTGACATAGGTTAAGATGAGCTTATACAAATACAAAGAGACAAATCTAGCTTAGTACTGTTGATCAACATAAGGTTAGTTAGTTTATTATTTATTTAATTTGTTGATTTGTGAATGAATAGTGATTGCATCATTTAAACGTTAATTTGCTTCGTCTATTTTCGTTATATCATTTACAATCTTACTCATTCATTGTTTATTTGGTGTTTAGAGTAATATAATATTTTTTTTTATATTTAATCTTGTTTAGATCCATTATCTTAAAACCATTATTTTCACAAGGCTTTGCTTAAACCTTGTAAATTGTATATAGCTATTGTACATAAACACTATTAGTTAAGCATTTGTAATTAAAGTGTTGATTGCTAGAGTTGTATCTTAAGTTAGTCCACATATTTTAGTTGTTTTAGGTTCTTAGTTAGCTAATGGAGCCATAAAACCCGTCAGGGTAGATTATACCAAATGACTTGGGTTAAATAGACAACCCTGGACCAGATCTTCCCTTCTCGTTGACGGTGTGTCATAAACACCCGTCAACACAACATATGCAATGCCATATGACAAGAAAAAGCTTGGGACATCAACCTGCTCTTCAACAAGATGATTTGCAAATTCATTTTCTTGACTATCAACAAATGAATACATAAAACTATCAACCCCATGCTTATCATGAGATGGATCAAAAGATAAATTAGCACCTTCTTTTTCAATAAGTGGAATATAATCCTTTGAAAAATCATCAATATTTAAAGATTCAAGAGAACATATGATACTATTAACCATTTTCTGAAGATTCAAATCAACTATTTTTTGTTCATATTCACTGTCATGTTCTTTAGCATCCAACTCCTCATTTCGAATCTGTTTACATGCTTTAATATTGTGTTGAATCTCTTGAGCATCATTAAACATTTTTTGTAAGGACTTAGATATTCTTTCTATCAGATGGAAAGACAAATCTGGATGAAAGGTTGTTGCATAATGGAGCATGGCAACAACTTCAGTGGGATGAATTTATTTGGGCAACTTGTAATAAATACTGGAAAACCTTCTACTGAATGTAGAAATAGTTTCATCGCTCTGCCTTTTCATGGCATATAACTCTGTAAGATGTAGATCCAAAGATTTCCTCTTGCCCCAGAATTTCAAAAAGACATTCTTCAATTCCCCCCATGAGCTAATTGTCTCTAGTTGCAAGTGTTTAAACTAGTATTTGGTATCCCATTTCAAGGATTGAGAGAAGGCCATCATACAAACATTGTCATGATCAATCTCAGTCAAATCTATAAAATATTCAAAATCTTGGATGTGTTTTTCAGTTGTGATGGTATTAGGTTCTCCATAAAACATAGGTAGGTATTTATAGTGCTTTGGAGGAAAATTATGAAGGATGTGATGTAATTTAAAGGTCTGTATCTCTGCTGGATCTTGGAGGGTGTTGGATCAAGTATAGGAGGTGAGATATCAGCTTTGATTTAATGAGGCTCATCAACTTGGCTATGGTCAACACATGGCTCAGATGGAATATTTTGATCAAAATCAGTGATACAATGAGGAGATATATGTACAACTTTAAGAGGATTATGTATAAGTGAAATATTCTCATGATCATCATTTGAATGCAGAAGGTAAGGAAAAATTTATTTAACATGTTCAGGAAATGACAAAAGGTAATTAATAACAAAAAATATTATGTCTTGGAAAAAACTCAACTTTAGGTACTTTTTTTCTTCCGTGATGTCCTTTAATACCTCTATCAATGGATATCATCCTCTAGTAGAGTATCTGAATCACATTTGAAGCTTGATTGGAGTCGCCATGTGGAAATGTACAACCTTCTTGTGTCTGACCTCTATCCACCATCATAAATCAGGTCTAAACCTTGTCGTTTCTCCCAGGGAAAATGCAACTTTCGTCCCCAGAAACGACGCCAAAATGTTAGCACTCAGGAATTTATTTGGGCTGTATCAAATAAAACCCCAAGGTAACTGTTTCAACCAACTTTAGATTGTATTCTGACCTATACAACCAGAGAGGGATATCTCATATGTCTAATGACTGGTAATAACTCAAGGGTTTCATCAATAAAGGCACAGAGGTCAAATTATGCGATAGGATAGGTTTTTTGTTTTAAAAGGGTTGGTAGGAAAAACAAGGAAAATATACCATTGGGAAATGGAGTCAAGTTCTGAAATTAAAATATTGAGCTAATGACTGGTGGTGTACTCACAGAGAACAAAGGCAAAGTAAGTGTTATTCTTCAGCAACATGCAACATTTTGGATGAAAGCAAAAAAGAGAAAGGGGAAGCCCATCACACTGAGAGAATCTAGAAAAGGATGAGTTCTCAATGTAACTTTAGATGAAATACATAATGATAAATTACTATGAGCAGAGCATCAAGCATGGATGAATTCTAAACACGCAATATTTAAACACATAACAAGTATTTACCATATGAATGGAGCATCAAAGATGGATGAATTACAAACATTTAGTCTCAGCTAAATAATGGAAAGAAAAGACAATTATGAATATCAACATTACAAAGAAAATACATACTTAAAACAACACTGTAATGAATCTCTGCTTCATGAAAGCATGATACTTTTGGATTTAGCTCATAAAGAGATTCAGGAAAAAGATACACAGTATGATCCCCCAAGGGTCCAACGCTTCTCTACTCTTGTACCATGCAATATATAGCACTATATGTCCTTTACATCTCACCATTTTGAACTCCAACCCCTTTCCCAAAATAGAAATAGTTACAAACAAAAAATGGCACGTTTTAACTGATTTCCTACTTTTCAGTAGGCGAAATTATGAAAAATAGGCTTCAAAATGCCACTTTTAATTCTCAAAATGTAACATATGTGTAAAATATGACAATGGTTTTTGTAGGTAATCTTTTTATAAATAAAAACCTCTCTCAGTTTCTTGAAATTAATCTCCAGCTGGCCGAAATACGTGTCGCAAAAATATGTCTCAAACAAGAAATCATGAAAAATGAAAAATAAGGGTCAAATATTCCTTCTAATATCCCAATCCATGACACATTTTGCAAATGTGAGAGAGGTTTTTTATTATTTGGTTTGTCCTCAACAAAAACCTCTATGGGATTTTCAAAATTCCTCACCATTTGGTCAGAAAGTGATCTTGAAGTTGACCACTAAAGTAGTCATTTAAGCAGCGTGCCTTGTAGCCTGTGCGTAGGAAAATCCTCTGCGCGAAAACATCCTCTATGTGACAAAATCCTATGTGTGACAGGATCCTATGCACAAAAACATCCTCTGTGCGACAATATATTATGCGCGACAACATCCTCTGCGTGACAACATCCAATGCGCGACAACATCCTCTGCGCGACAACATCGTCTGCGTGACGAAATCATCTGCGCGATGAAATCCTTTGCGCAACATCTAATAAATGAAAGCAGAAAAATCCTTTGCGCAACAAAATTGCACAATGAGTATGCTTTTGAAGTTTTCAATGATACCAATGACATGGAGTGTCATGATTGTTCCTTCTCTAACCTCATGAAAGGTGATGATGAACCATAATACCTTTTGACATGATATTCACCCTAACTTATGACTCATCTTGGAATGCCTTGATTTTCCCAAGATCACGTCATGAATTTGGAAAATTTGGACAAAACTCTAACTCTATCTATGAAAATCATGGTGCTAACATGTCCCAAACATCATTCCCCGTAGTAGAGGTGTACTCCTCTACCATGTAATCTCACTAAACCTGTTGATCCGTTGTTTCCTCAAAATTGGAACACTCAACATAAATGATGCTACTCATAAGCACCATATAGTTTGGAAACTTCCTCGGAGGCCTTCTCTCTCTGACTGCACTCCTAGGATCCTCACCAACATACCTTAATGTCTGCAATATCCACATGGGTCTCTGGATAGAACTGGAAGGGGATAACTCCTCCTCCCCACCCAAATTTTGATTCCCTGAAATGAAAGTTTTGACTTCTACTCATCCTTTGAAGTGTGCTACTCCTTATCCTCTGTCACTATTGATGACTCTTAAAATCTCCTAGATGCCAATTTCTCCTCGAACTTAAAATATCTACTCACAATGATCGTCCTCTGCACTGGTATAAATATCATGTAAGCCTTTAAGGTATCATTGTACCCCAAAAATATTACCTTCTATCCTGAAGGCTCCAAATTCACCCTCTTCTCAACAGGCACATGGAAGTAGACTTGACAACCAAATATCCTCAAATGTCTTATCTATGGCTTCACCTCTGAGAATTCCTCCTCTAGAGGATTTTCCCCCAATATCCTATGAGAAATCCTATTTTTTACATACATCATTTTGTTACACACCTCTTCCCAAAAAACATAAAAAACTCCTAGTCATGTATCATAGCTCTAGCAGAACTAATGATGTACCGATTCTTTCTCTATGCAACCCCATTTTGATGAGGGTTGTATGAGAGAGTTATCTCCCTCTTGATCCCTGCCTCCTTGCAAAAATACTTGAACTCATTGGAGGTGTACTCTCCCCCATTATCTAACCTCAATACCTTTATCTTCTTTCCTTTCTGGTTCTCCACTTGAGCACTAAACTCTTGAAACCGACTGAAGACCTCATCCTTGATCTTCATAAAGAAGATCCAAGTTTTCATGGAAAAGAATCAATGAAATTCACATAGTATGATTCTCTATGCACTTATTATACTGACATTGGCCCACTCACATCTCATGAATGTATAAGATCCAATTAGATCCCCTTGGACCAACTCTCGCTTCTTGGAAAAGTAGCCTTGGAATTCTTGCTAAGTGCACACCCTCTACACACTCCTTACTACTTAATATTTAAATCTAGAATACATGTAACAATTCCTCTCATAATCAACAATGCCTTGTATTGTAGGTGTCCCAACCTCCTGTTCCATAGCTCACATAGGTTTTTTACTATCATGTACTAAGGCCTAAACAAGATTTCCCCACAACCTTTATAAAGTACCTTCTCTAACCCCAACAACCATTGTTGTGTCTTGGATAGTTGTCTCTATATGTATGAGTACTTGAACTCTCTAAAAATTAACGAAAAAAACCCTATCCTCCATAGCTAAGACTGAGAGAAAATTATTCTTCAGTCCTGGTACATAAAGCACATCTTGGGAATCAAACTAACCTCCTGAATCAATTTGGAGCAAAATTGTTTCCTCTCCCTTCACTGCATACTTGGCATCATCACCAAGCTCCACATGAACATCTGAGTCCCTCTCCATCAGACTACTAAATATATACCTTACCTCTGTCATGTGACAAGATGCAATATTTTCCAATTACCGCACAATCCTAGTAGTTGTGTTGGTAGAAAGGAAAGAAACTAGTGAGAAATCCTTCTCAAAATTTGTTGTAAACTCATCTAGCCACATCTTTTCTAATGTTGTTGTCTGCATCTTTCTTATTCCCTTTTTCTTCTCTAGACATTGATATGCATAATGTCCATTCTTATGACATGAGAAACACTTGATTTTACTCAAGCCCTTCTTCTTCCCTGGTCGCGATTGTAACATTCCCAACCCCGAGATGGGACACACCACACAAAATCCCATCTTCTAGCACAATTGCATTCAAATTTCCTTTAAATTTCTATGAGTCACAATATATTGTAATCTCATTGCCAACAAACTCAAGGAATGGCTCTGATACCAGAATGTAACATACCTAGGACCCCACCTGGGTACCATCACACAAAACTCTATATTATGTCATAGTTGTGTTGTTGAATTCCTTGAACATCTACCTATTATGGATAGGTAACGTACTTATCCATATGGCTAGTTTTAGTTACCTCTATTCTTCAAATATGATATTATAATGTAATTTTTCTCGTTACCAGCAGACATCTTCAATATGCTCTAACATCATATGATTAATAAGTATGCCCTACATATGTGCCAATATGCAGGTCTATAAATATAACTCCTTCATATTGTAACGACCCCTGTTACTAGCATACTCAAAGATCCTAACTCTGATACCACGGTGTCAAATCCCTAGCCACGTAGGTTGGCCATGTGACACCATTTCTATTATTTTCATCCTATTAACTTACAATGTCCTACATATGAGCACACATGCAGTTCTACAACATATATAAACCATGCATAAATATATAAACAGTTACAACAATTTATTAAATATATTATAAACATTAGAAGTCATGTAATTACACATAAGAGACACTTATATTTTATGAAAAACACCAATTGCATGCATACCTCAGATGTTACTCCCAACCATAGACTCTGCTGCTCATAAAATCTTAGCAGTAGGTCACCCTCGAGATTAGACTAGAACTCCACCAAGGAAGGCTTCCTAGGCCAGACTAAGGTCTATACTTAGCAGTTAATCCTAGGTCAAGGTGCCAACTGTTGTAACTAGACCACATGCTCTGATTTCCCACATTAGGAAGTGTGCCCCTTCTCTTATCAACGGTCCTTCGGTTTCCCCACTTCCTTTCCAAGGATTTAACAACAGAATGAACATAAAGTATTAGATCCCTGTAACTATTTCCGAGCATAGCAACAAACAATCTTCGATATTTCTCTCACAAGAGAGAGACTGCCATAGGATTGACAACCTGCTTCTTTAGAGTACATGATCTTGACAACCTACCTCCTCCCAGTACAAAATCTTGATACTCTAGTTATCAATCATTCCCTCTAGCTTTCCCCATTCTTGTTCCCCCCCGATCAAGTGATCGCCTAACCATGGTGAGAGTTTAAGGATCCCATCCTTCCCCAACGATGGTGAGATCTCCCAACTGGATACTTGTCTTCATGAAGCTTCATTAGCTCCAATTTTATACATTTTTCCATTCTTGGAATCTTAAATTAATATATCTCAAGATTTGGGCCTTTGGGAATATTAAAATATTATCTCCCTAACTTAAGCCCCCTTTCCCTCTAGTGGAGTTCTTGGTCCCCCCATACTCTTTCGTCTGATTGGTCTACAAAAATGATGTATTTTATTAATAATATGCATGATACACATTACAAGATATTGGAATCATATACAAAATCTAATCACCAAACATATATACAATGGCACTTAGGCCCAAAATATCTTGGCTCACCAGCCTACATGTATAATTACATCTTGGGGTTCATCCTAGGGGTATTACAGCGATGATCCTCCATCATTGTTACCCTTCTTGTTGGAACCCTTTCCTTTTCCCTTCCTTGTCTTACTAACAAGAGCCAGGTTCTCATCAGTACTTCATTACTTGCTGCCTTTAAACTCCTCTTGAGTATCTTCCTGTATGTAATCATCCCAAAGCCTCTGCCAATCTAGGAATTTTTCCCAAGCGTAGACTCTCGTGACAAATGGTTCCCAAGACTTGGAAAGACCATTAAATTCCACATTCATGATCTCTATGTACTTGAGTGATCCTCATGAAATAGTTGGTAACATTGTCATATCTAGACATATATATAGATCTGAGTCTATTTATTAATACCATCTTACTATTCATGTTAGTGCTATGGAAGAAACCTACCAGGGCATCAAACATGTATTTGGTTGTATTCTTCTTAGATAAGTGAAGAATTAGATGATCCTTCATTGAATCCAAGATAACTTTCTCAACTTTGATCTCCTTCTTCTCGTAAGAAGCAAAGTTGTTAGATATGTCGGTGGAACAACTACTTTTTCCACTAAATCCCAAAGTTCATACTCCTTTAATTCCAAATTAACTCTTTCTTTCCAAGACAGGAAGTTGGATGCTCCATCCAATATATCTTCAAGTCTCAAACTTGCGGATGTCATCCCTTAGACCTGATAAACTTCGTTAGAAATAAATTGTTGTTGAAACTGCCCCTATACTGACTTTTACGTGCCCGTCACCACTGAAACCCACGTATGTATGCAAATTTTCTTACTGCAACCTATGTATACATGATTATCTCCAAAGAAACCCACGTATGTATGCGGTTGTTCCTTCTGCAACCTCCATACTACTCCGTAAAACTGCAAAACCCTAGTTCTTCCTCAGTACTATTGTTTCCCTAAAATCTAACCCTTGATTTCTGACTGTTGGTTATGGATCTGCTAAGATATCTTTTCAGGTTGGATAGATCTTCTATCACCTACTATGGATATAATATCTTTCTTCATCTCAGAGCGGTTGCTATGATACCATTTTTAAATTCCTACTATGGCACCTAGGTATCTTGTTATCTAGTGATTTCCTTGTTGAAAGCCAAATTAGCAGCTTAGAAAACAACATACACTTGCTGGAATATTCAACTCAAATAAATATAGTGGAAGCAATAGAAGAAATTGAAATCTCAAACACAATACACAAAGATATTTTTCCCATCAAGTAAGATTATCATTCAAATAACTTCAAAGCTTACAAGGGCTCCCGTACCAGGAAAATGGCCCACAGATAAATATGGAAAACTATAGACAATACCTGCAAACCCTAACAACTCTTGGTCTACTATACGACATTGATTTCTCATGTTTCCTGAGATGTATGTGCATTTCCCTAAAAACCCGTATATATGCATCTGTCTCTATTGAAATCCGTGTACACACACTTAAATATTGTACAAAAACTCTGTACGACATGACCCTGTTGTTGTGGCTTCAATCTACTGAAACCCACTTGTGACTACCTATGTTATGTCTTCTCCTTGACTTGATCTTTAGATGGAAGTCCTTCTCAACCTATCCAAGATTTCCTGGAATCATAGTCCTTCGTGATCCAAATTTCTTTGTATCAATCGTGTCTCAAGTATATTCCTCCTTCACCCTAGCCTTTCTCTTATAATATTGAGTTATGAACTAACCCTAATCTCCAAAGTGATTGACGACTGATATTACTTCTCACCTCACTTGATATCAATGGCAATTATTTAATTCACTAATGTTAATTAAATTATTTACTTAAATAAAACTCAACTCTCTAATAAAATCACTTTACTTTAATAATTCCTTTAATTAAAGTAAAGTCTCAAGATAGAAGGTTTTGGATGAATTCCAACCATCTAGACACTTAGAATTGTGCGGAAATACCTATCTGATGCTCCAAACATCAACAATATCAACACTATGAAATAATCACCATCAAGAATGCTCAGCTAGATATTAACAATCAAATGCCATAAATTGAAAAGAAGGCTTCACAAGCTGAAATGATAATTGATTTTATGATTTATTTGTCAGATTAGGATTTGAAAGCATCAAGAGTTGTAGATAGGGTATAAGGACTTACTAATGTCACAACTATTCTAGAGAAAAGGGAATTGTTAAAATTCTTGAAAAAGAATAAAAAGAATATAGATGAAGCTCAATCAACTCTCAATAAGTTTAAAAGACAATTCAGAAAGATGAAGATATTTGGATTTCCTTCTCCTTGAGCAATAGATCCCTAGTTACAATCGAAAGAAACATATGCACATATATCAATTTCCTGTCGTGAAAACATAAAATTTGATATGGGTGAGAATGAGGTATTCTCAGGAAAGGTTATTATAAATTCATTGGGGAAAATATTCACCCTTTTAAAACTGCTTACAAAATTTTTAGCAACCCAACCTGCTAGTCCTTTCTCCATGATGAATGAACTCAAAATATTGTATAAGAATATGTTTATACAAGCTTATTTTTTAGAAGGAGAATGGAATGATGTGCTTTGATTTAGACAGGTCCCTTTACAAGTTCAGCAGGAAATCCTAACACAAGAATAAGAGGTTGGCAAAGCAATATTGAAAACATCATCAAATTCCGTGGGAAGAAAAGATGAAGGTCAAAGTCAAAAGCAAGGAGTTCAAAAGGGGAAAAATCTTATTATCAAAGAGCCTATTGTTAGGGCATCTTCTTCTATTAAAAAGATTCAAATGAGTTAAAATATGAAAATAAAAAAGTAGTTAGTTTAGTTAGCAATAACTAGAGACTAAAGAATTTTTAATTAAGAAAAATAGTTATTTGGAGTTATGAAAGAAAGCTATAAAATGTGATGTAAAAGACATTGTTAGGGTCGACATTTTATGGAGAGACATACATTGCCTTTTAAGAACTCACTCGGATAAACTTATTGGATTTCTAAATATTTTTAACAACATGTTAATGAATGATTTTGGAAGATAGATTCAACACTTATTCTTGTTGGCTTATCATGTTCTTGTGTTCTTGTGTTCTTGTTATCTTTATTTAGATTTATTTTGGCGTTTATATTTCATTTTTTGTTAGTAACTACAATATGGGTTTCATAGATATTTGACATGCTCTTATATTTGATACTTGTTCATTACCTATTTGATTAATGATACCATGGCTTAACATACATGGTTAGTTTGATTATTATATTTTTGGAAAGAATTTTCAAGTTAATAATATTCATAGCATTACAATTCATAAAGTATTTTAATATTGTGTGATGGCATGAATAATGTTCCATGGAATGATAACTATAATTTATTTTTGTTTTGTTTTATCTTTATAGTGTGTTGATGGGTCTATATTCGTTGAACAACAAAAGTGGGTACTCTCTGGTACACTGTCCTAATTAGACTATGAATCGTTTGGATTATGAGACCCATCCAGATTCTCGCCCGACTACCATTATTACTGTTTTTTATGGTTTTGACCGGCTACAGACTGGTTTTCCGATGAATGTGAATGATGAGTGCAATGAAAATATTTAGATGAAGACTATGTATGAAGTGCAAGCTAACCTATTACTAATATACTTTAATCTATCCTATATAGGAGAAAACTAAAGTAACTGGTGAGTTGAAAATGGAATCGAATCTTGCATAAACCCCTACACGGATAGCTTGAATAGAAGAGAAGAATCAGAAACTAGCGCATACATATACATATAACCAGATTAGTCCATATTACCATAATGCATACATTAACAACTCACCAAACTCAAGGCATAAAATATATTTTAAGAAATACTTAAAATTGTAGAATATCACAGATTGCATAAGAATTAATCCATAAACAAACTAGCATTCTTACAATCCATATTAACAACATTCATCCTTGCTTAAAGTAATTCACCGCTTAGATTTTATTCACACATAAAAAATTATTTCTTGAAAAGTTGGCCCTAAGGGATTCTCCTTATTAGTAGTCTCAGCAATAATACATGAAAACTCTAAAAAAACTCCTCAATTTTAGTTGACATTGAGTTCCCAAAATAGTTTAGAAATAAACAATGTTTGAAGAGTCGAAAATCCCCTTTCAAATGGTCTTCTATTATTCTTTATACAAATTTTAGTAACTCCTATATGACTCTTTGTCTTCTTCTTGAAGAAGTAGTTACAAAATGGTTCAACTTTTAATTCCTAGTGATAAGTGTACTAATCAGACAAAGTTGAGGTTTGTTAAGAAAAAGACAAAACAAATTCAAGTATTGTGTCTTCCTTCAAGGATTCCTACTCTTCAGATATGATGTCCAAAATTCCATATGAACATACATGGTTTCAATCCTTATGTAAGTTAGTTTATCCAACATCGTGTTATTTAGAGCAACACTATCCTCCAGAGTACTCATATCTTTAGACAGTGTTGTCATTAAGGCATGTATCATGGCATGCAGCTTAACTAGTTGTAATAGGTGTTGATCTATGAGGTCTGTGGAGATAGTGGTGGTGGATTCAACTACTTCCATTCGTTAACTCGTGTTGTTGTGTAATTTGTATACCAGTGCTTCTGACACCAGGTTCTTCCCAAGTTCATCTAACTTTGGAAATCGACTGTATTTTATCAATTCTTGTGTTGCTTTATGGATTCTTGATTATACCGCCATAGACCTGGTGACCTTTTTATCAGCTTTCTATCCTATCTGCTGGCAATGATACAGTGCATACAAATCTGTCTTTATTTCCATATTTGATGGTTGGTATAACTCAGGTGGTGTGTATGGGTTTTCTTCTATCCATATGTCTATGTCGGTTATGCCTTCGTGAATGATTCCATATTGTGTTAGGTTCTCTTGTATCTGGTTGTATTGATCAACGACTATTGCAGCTACATTATGGAAGAGGTGCAGGTGAGCATACATATAAATAATAGCTCCTTCTAAGTCGTTCCTACCTTTTTAGTGCTGATTTTGAAGCTCTGAAGGCTTCTTTCATCTATCTTGAACTGCTGAAGTTTTTCTTCTAGCTCTTTGATCCTTTCCTCTTTCTCTTTCTTTTGTTGAAATAGTCTTCGTATGTTGTCTACATTAGTGTTCATAAACGTGGAGCCGACCATAGTTGTAGCTATAGCATCTTCTCTGACATCTCCAATCATGGGAACATGGGTGACAATCGAGATCAATGCTCCTTCTGTTACCGACACTTTCTTCACCTTATCCTGCACAATCCTACATGTCTTATTGTTATAGGTGAAGCTCCTTAGGTTCAATACTTCGCTCGGCTAAAATTTCTCCTAGAGCCCAAGTCCCAGGTCATGGCATGATGGATCTATATCTACACCAGCAGTAGACGCTTCCAGAATGTCTATTTCCATGGGATGCGTGTCCCCTCCCCTGTCTTTCTCTTCTTTCCATTGCCTTTCTTCTTCAATAGCTTTTAGCTGCCTCTTTAGCTTCTTTTTCAGCATGTTCTGCTGCTACTTTTGCTTCTATTTCTTTTGCTACATCTTCCTTTTGTTTGGCCTCTCGCTATGTTGTGGTTTTTTCCTCTGATTCAACTTTATCTTTTTCCTTGTCAACCTCAATCTTTCGCTTCTTCTTTTCCACATGGTTTTTCTTCTTTAAAACCTTTTCTTTGCCTCTCCTTTTTTAACAATCGATACTTCTTCTTCTTCCTCCATAGATTATGAGTGTGTTGATATGGAAATGGGGGAGGATCACTCAAATTATTCTTTCTCTACCTTCATTTTGGATTCTTCTCTTTCTTTTTCTTCGTCTGCAATACTGCCTTTCGGTTGGCCATGCCTGTTGAATATAACGTCATTATATGTCAAGGATTTATGATGTAATTCTTCCTCTTCCCAAAGATTTGTGGTATGTTCCCAAGGTAGACTGATCCTATTGAAATGCTCTCTAACCTTTTTTTTCAGATCATGACTCATGTATCTCTCTTCCCCGGAGTGATAGGAAAGGAGGGTGTTTACTTCTTCTTGTTCCTACTTAGTGTTTTAGAAGAAATAATTTCCCACATACAATGGCAGTGGGGGGGAAATTGCTTTCTTTATCCAGTATAACATCCCCCCAACTCCATGTATGTGTTAATATTTCAAAATCCCACCCAGTTTCAGTCTCGCTGATTTTTCAGTCAAATTTAAATGCCAAACTCAGTTTCAGCACTGTTTCAG
>JASDQU011245143.1:0-24534 GCA_032191745.1 Picea mariana
TTAGTGATCCTACACATGTTATTGACATGAGTTCCTTGTAGGTATCGAATGAGGGGTCACTCACAACTGAGCCAATCCACATCCTAGACTACCGCATTTGACAACTACGATGTCGAACGGTAGATCAGGTCAAGGTCCAGTGGGACAACTATAGTCTGAACTCGGCGACTTGGGAGGACACATATGATATGTACCGACAGTTTCCATTTTTTGTTTGATAGATAGGACACTGTGATACACATTATTTCAGCACTTATATACTGTGAACTTCGGGACAAATTTTAGACCAAGAGGTGGTGTATGTAACATCCATCTCTTGCACACACTGATCAAACTTATTCTTTGAGGACACTTTCTTGCAAGTGATCCAGATTATTATACTGTTGGTCGTTGATTATGATTATGAGGCATTATGGATGTGATTATATGTTATTTTTTTGTATTGACTTAGGTAGGTGTTATTGAATCAGTTCTCTAGAGTGTGCACGATTTGGACCTCAAGGATGTTGGGGCATTGATGAAACCCTTGGATGCCGGTTCGATTCAGGGAGTGGACTATTAGGGTTTGATTGTTGTATATATGACCTATGTGCATCTAATTAGATGTTATGATTATGGATTTTATTTTGACATGATTCATTGATGATGCAAGCTGACAATAGCTTGTCGACCAGACTCACATGTGGAGTCGAGGGGTCACCCACGACAACCAAAGACGTTGAGGGAGAGGTGTGGAAATAAACTGTACTCATGTCATGGATAGAACTGTAGGTTAACGATTACCTGTTTCGAGAAGGCCCACGATGTCATGAGGGAAGACTGCAATAGTTGCTCACGATGATTCTAAGCAGCGCGTAATAAGGTAGGGGCCTTATTCCTTAGAGGCCCTTAGTCTCCCACAAGATCACCTAAAAGAGTATTGAATCCATGGTTTTTTTATGTCTACCAAGTCAGTCAAGAGGTGAGTGGCACCCTTGGAGCATGTAGTGCATCCTGAAGGTCATCTCGCGCAAGAAAAACAAAATGAGGTGAGTGGCACCCTTGGAGCACCTAGTGCGTCCTGAAGGGCATGTCGCACAAGGGAAACAGAATGAGGCGAGTGGCACCCTTGGAGCACCTAATGTGTCCTGAAGGGCATGTCGTGTTGTTAACTAATAAGTGATTAAACCTAGTTTTCCTTAGAACAAATAATGTGATAAGAAATATTTAAAAACAATTCCCTAATAAAATGTCGTCCATCCTAGGAATATAAAATCTAGATCTAATTGATACACATAAATAAATAATATTGATAATCATCATTAAACATGTGATGATAAGGGGGTAAGCAATTCAATTAGTTTATAAAAAAAAAAAAAATTACTTTGAGGGATTCAAATTTTAAAAGAAAATTGATTGTTTGTTACATGTGCTAATTAAAATTTTTAACTAAAAAGAAAAAGGGTAAAGTCTACACTTGCTAATTTTAGTTTTAGGAAACGAAGGGAAAAAGGGGGAAACATAAAGAGAAAGGGAAACATAAGGAAAAAGTAGAATGACTAACTTAGCAAGGAATCTTACCTTTAATAACTTTCTAAATTGAACTCAACTAGTAAATTAGTAAGGGGGTAAGTCATTAAAATGTGTAAGGGAATATGGGGACACGTAGGAGCGATTCTAGGAATTCTTTTAGGTGGGTGAGGGAAATAGGAGTAATTAAATAATTAATGAAATTAATTTCTTGTGCAACAAAGGGAATATGTGACACATGTACGGGGAGGATTTTTTGAATTAAATTATTGAACATTAATTAAATGGGAAATTTGGGAAAGAAATGATTTAGAAACTCTATATAAAGGAGGGAGGAGGAGGAGGATGGATGTGTTCTTTTATGCATAACGTTATGCTGTATAATTTTAGACTTGAATGACTTATCTTGTGGGAGTTGGGATACCCAACTCGGTGAGGAGTGGTAGCTCAGCCTTGTGAGGCGAGATGGGAGCTAGTTGTTCTCTGGTTTAGTGTGTGTGGCTTGTTTGTGGCTTGGGGGCCTGAGGGGTAAGAAGAGTACCCCTAGAATTGGTTGGGAGGTACCGGTGAAGTCACAGTGGTCTGAAAGCAGGAGCTGCACGGAGCATGTGAAACAACAACTCAGAGAGAGAGACATGGGATATGGTACACTTTCTTTTATTCTGCATGGTAGATTATTATTGACCTTACACTTTTATTTATGTACTTTTAACTATGTAAATAAGGTCTTGGACTTAGCATTTTAATTGAGAACTTAATTTTCCCTTAGCCTTAAGCTCGCTTCTTAACTTGAGTCCCTTAGATTTCGATCCCTGAATGATTTGACTACCCTATTGGTTTTATTGATTTATTGTGAAGAGTTGTGCTTTACTTCGTCCTCATCCCTAGATCATCAATCCACACGTGAGAAGTTTTCCAGGAGCTGGATCAACGGTCGTCACTTCGGTGTTCAGTTTACATTCAATTTTCATGTTATCAACTTCCATATTTTTCAGTATTTTATATTATTAACATCTCTTCGAATTGATATATTTTGTTCTCGGATCTCAACCTTCAAAGAACATCTTCAATAATTTTTATTTTAGTAGTTACAAGAATTTTGGTACCCATTGATTAGTATTGTAACCACTACCTTCCGCAGTTACACGATCCCTGTAACAGTTACATGATGATCTGTGACTTATCCAAATGAGGTTTTTCATCATCTATAGGTCAACAATTCCATAGGTAAGGGTTTGGATTTTCCCAATAATCTCTGAATTCTTCCCCAACAACAAATCTACATTAGATTCACAAGTGTACAATAACAACATCATTTATTTCATCTTTTCTTTGAATGAAAAGTATGAAACTCAAACACCAACAAATATTGCCATATGTACATCAACATTTCAAATAACTCAACAAAAAGTATTCAATGATCCTACAATATCAACATAACACACATTTGATCCAACTCTCTTTTTAGCATGTATTATGAGGTAAAATTAAGGTAAACTTGAGGTAATAACTTGATTTTTGATTTTTTCTGATTTATTAAAGATATGGGAAATTTACGTTATGTTACCTATGAGTTCACCTCTGAAATATTCTAGATATAATATAATATTAAGAACAAAAATATTGAGCCAACAATAGTGGAACAACAATGAGATATCCAAAACAATATCAAAATAATACTAGAATAACATCAGAAAGAGAACCTTTATTAATGATAGAAATGTTCACTTGCCTCTTCGATGTGGCAACCTCCAGTAGAGTAGATATCTGTTACAATGATATCCAAGAAAAACTTCACCCATGCCTCCTACAATTAATTGTAGTAATTATACCTTCTAAGGAAACTTATAAAGGAATATCTTTCTAGAAGAGGAAGCTTCTATTAGGTCTTATTACATTGACTTATTCTCATTTATTTATTAATCCTTATTAACTAATGTCGGCCTTTATTACATAGAAAACATATCCTGTTAACTAATTACCCATGTAGAGGGATTAGGATTGGATCCTAACATTCCCTCAGCCTTCAAAAGAATCCTTTTTCTCAAGGCTACAAGTGCAGAAACTGTTGAAGTATGGTTGTTGGTTCCCAGGTCACATCATTTGGTGATGTGTTCTTCCACTTGATCAAAATTTCCTTGATGGTTCCGCCACGTAGCTAACATTCCTGGTTTTTTAGGACTACTTCAGGTTGGAGCCACATGGAGCCCTCTTCATATAATTCTAGGAGGATGGTTTGAACTCGACAATTCTTTCCCAACACTTTCTTCAGACAAAAAACATGAAACACTGGATGGATTTTTGAAGTATCCAAAAGAGCCAATTTGTAAGCTACTAAGCCAATACGCTTGATGATCTAGTAGGGCCCATAGAACTTGGGTGCCAACTTATGATGTCCTTTATCTTTGAGAGATGTTTTCTTGTAAGGTTGGAGCTAGAGAAACAATTGATCCCCTTCCTAGAAAATCCTTTCAGAACGATGTTGGTCAACTTGTTGCTTCATGAAATTTTGGGCAATGTGAAGGTTATCCTTCAGAGTTTTGATGGAAGTTTTGTGACCTTGCAACATGGTATCAATAGATTGAATATTAGATGTTACTGGAATATAGGTAGTGACTATCGGAGGTCATTGGCCATACATTGCTTCATATGGGGTCATTTTAGTGGTCGTGTAATAGAAAGTATTGTACCACCATTCTTCCAAGGGAATCCATTGCACTCACTGGTGCTTTTTGTCTGAAGAAAAATGATGTAAGTAGGTTTCCAAACATTTTTTGACCACTTTCGTTTGGTCATCAGACTAGGGGTGATAGGTTGTTATCATGTTTAGTTGGGTGCCCTGCAATTTAAACAACTCTTGCCAAAAGGTGATAGTGAAAGTGGTGTCACAATCATATACAATAGAGGTTGGAATGCCATGTAAATTGAAAATATGATCAAGGAAAACTTGTGAAATGAGTGTCATTGTGAAAGGGTGAGGTAAAGAAAAAAAATTAGCATACTTGGATATGAGATCAACCACCACCATGATGACTGATTTGTTCCCAACTTTAGGAAGGCCCACTATAAAATCTAGGGAGATGTCTATCCACATTGAAGATGGAATGGGTAGAGGTTGTAGAATGCCTGGTAGCTTGATAGTTTCGCCTTTATTACGTTGGCAGACCTCACATTACATGGCAAATTGAAGTATATCCTTCTTCATGGCTTCCCAGAAAAAATAACGACGAGCATGAGCATATGTCTTTTGTAACCCTGAGTGACCTGCAATGGCTGATGAGTGGAACTCCATTAAGAGTTGCAGCTTGAGTGCCGAAGAGGGTGATATAACCAGACGATCCTTATATTTGAGCATATTGTCCTGCTAGGTGTAGCTAGTGGGAGGATTAGGGTCCTCCATAAGACCCTGAATTATCCTGGAGATAGTCGGGTGTGTGAGCCACTCTTGGCATACATCCTCAATCCAATCAAGGACTGGTAGCGATAATGAAAAGAGGGTGCTATCCTCACCATGTTGTTGTGACAAAGAGCGAGACACTATATTGTCTTTTCCCTTTTTATATATGATTTCATAGTCATATCCAAACATTTTAGTCATCCACTTATTTTTCTCTGGGGAGGATAACCTCTGCTCCAAAAAATACATATATAAAATGATTTGTTTTGATCTAAAAATGATATCCCAAAAGGTAGGGCCTCCATGTTTTCATCGCATGTAGAATGGCCAACATTTATTTTTCATAAGTGGATCTACCCAATTTGCAACCACTCAACGCTTGGCTAGTAAAGGCTAGAGGTCAACACTCTTGGGTGAGGACTATGCTTATAACAATTCCCAAAGCATCCGATTCCACCAAAAAAGTTTTTTTGAAGTCAGGAAATGATAAGACATGATTAGTGAAAATGGATCTCTAACTCAATGACGACTTTCTCCACCTCAGTTGTCCAATGAAATGCATTTTTCTTGAGAAGGTCGATCAAGGGCTTAGCAATTTTTCCATAATTGTGAAAAAATTTCTAGTAATAGCTTGTGAGACTAAGAAAACCTCGTAGGAACTTTAAGGTCATGGGTCGAGAAAACTCCTGCATAGATTGTATCTTTTTGGGGTCCACTTTTACGCCTTCACAACTCACAATGTGTCCCAAGTACTTCACTTCACTAGCTCCAACAAAACATTTGGTATTTTTTAAAAACAATCAGTTTTCCTATAGAAAGTGAAGAAATTTGTCCACATGAAGAAGGTGGCTATCCCAGGTGCCACTGTAAGTGAGGATTTCATCAAAGAAAACCAAGATAAATTGTTGAAGGTAATATTTCAATGTTTTATTCATAATACTTTGGAAGATGGATGGAGCATTGCATAGGCCAAAATGCATGACCAAGAATTGATAATTCCCTTCATGAGTTTTGGAAGCAGTCTTTGGAATATCTGCCTCCTTCATCCTAATTTGGTGATAGCTGGGGCAAAGGTCCAATTTGGTGAAGACAAAGGCCCCTTGGAGTTCATCTAATAGATCATCAATGACCGAAATGAGAAACTTATCTTTGATGGTCAATTTATTTAGGGCCTAAAAGTCAGGACACATGCGCCAAGTACCTTCTTTCTTTAAGACCATCATTACTGGTGAAGAATATGGGCTTGTACTATGGAGAATTACACCTGCCTTGAGTAATTCTTGTACCATATTTTAAATTTCAATTTTTTGAGAAAATGGATATATGTAGGGTCTTAAATTGGGAGTTTGACTGCCCAGAAGGAGAGAGATTCTATGATCATGCTAACCTCAAGAGGGATGTAAGGTATTGGGTACCTCAAAGACCTTTGGGTACTTGTCCAAAATAAATTATAGGCTAGGAGGAACTACTTGCAAGGCCTATTCAATGACCTGGATGGAATTAAATTGAGCAATAACACCATTGTATTCTTTATTCAACAATTTTTCCATCCTGTGAGAGATGATGATTTCAGGAGAGCTCGCTTGGATACCTCGAAGGGTATAAGAGTGATCCTTGTGGTGAAAGATCATACATAATTCTTGATAATCCATTATGATTAGTCCAAAAGTGCGAAGCCATTCCACCCCCAATATAATATCACAACCACCCATGAAAATAGAGAACATGTGGGTTTTTAAATGATAATCACCCATTTGGAGTTTGACATTTTCAGAATGGCCCCCACACTTAATAGTACCCCCATTAGCAATGATAATATGGAAATTAGAAATAGGGCGGAAAAACAATGGAGCTCATCGACAAGCCTTCGATGAATAAAATTATGGGTGCTACCACTATCAATCAATACCACAATTGGCCTATGTTTGATGTAGCCCTTGATCTTGAATGTATGCAAAGCTGAGATACTTGAAAGTTAATGAAGTGAAATGACCATTTCCAGTCATGCCGAAGGATTGATAGCTGGATCTTCAAATTGATAATTGGATTGAGCCTCCTTTGGTTCCAGAGTTTCATTTGATGGGATGTCTTCATAGGGGGAGGAAGATGATGCATCAAACTAGAAGAATTTTTTTTCTCGACATTTATGCCCTGGTGCATAATTTTCATCACAATAGTAGCAAAGTCCTTGCTTGTGCCATTCCATCATTGCGGTTGGAGATACCTTTTGGACCTTCAAGGTTTTTATTTGAGTCGGGGTGGCCCCTGGGCGAGGACGATTGAAAAATGGAGCTTTCAGGGATGGTGCCTGAAGGATGGTATTTGCTTCCCTGTCTAATTGACATGCATGCAACCAGGTAGTAGGATGATGCATACTCACATGAGCCTTGATGGTGTCCTTTAAGCCACTAATAAAACATTCAAGGTAAAATTTATTAGATAATCCCTCATTTTTGATAGCCAACTATTCAAATAATATGATGAAGTCCAAGACTACTCCAGTTTGGCATAGCTTTGTGAGCTTGCCCAAAAAATGAGATTCATGATCAAAATGAGCACAAACTGCTTTAGTAAACATGCTCCAAGTGGGGAATCCAGGATAACACTTCTTATGCCACTGAAACCATTGATACCATTCTTGATCTAGGTATAGAACCCCAACATGGATTTTGGTCTCATCATGATATTGAATATCATGGAGGATGAAGTATTGTTTCGTTTGAGACACCCACCCAGTTGGGTTAAAACCATCAAATTTATGCATGTCAATTTTGGGCACCTTATTCCAAAGAATGTGTAGACCCATAAGGGGAGTGGAACAACTGAGTATTCTCATGCTAGGAAGATTGTGGGTCAGTTGGAACGTACTCAACATGCTTACCCTTGAGGTTTTGCAACACCTCTTCTAGTTTTTGGGATATTGATTGCTAGGATATCGTTATGGATTTAAGGTCTTCCTCTAGGGATGTTGTGCTTGAGTCAAGTTCATTGTGGATCTGGGAGTGGGTATTAGGAATGGTGGAGGATTGGGTAGCAGGTGAGGTATTGGGAGGGAAATATGGTCACAAAATTTGATAGGTACTAGGGTGATAAGTGTAAAAGGAGGAACCCAATGGGATAGGTGTCAAATAAGGGTGTCTTAGAAAGGGGTGGGACTGCGGAAAAAAAAAGGGATTAAAATTGAAGGATACCACTATGATCAGAATGAAGAGAGGAATGCAATGGACTAGGTTACAAATAATGGTGCTGACAGGCCCCAACAATTTTTTTTTTGGCTCATGTGGAGTTATACTTTGAGATGAATAATACTACAATGCTACAATGGACAAATTTGTAACAAGAAGAAATGTAGAGGAATTTCACAACCATAATGTAGAAGACATAGTTTCACAATGATAGATATGGTCGGTTATGTTGATTTTTACATCCGAAGGGTAAGGGGATTCAAGGGTTATACAGACAAGGGTTTTCCCTATGATATAGTTCTCTGATATACATGCAGGCACCAACAGTAATGCTCGTCCCAATATATAAGGGAACCAACTAAGGAGGCTAGACTGTACCCTTATCCATACTACCTGAATACCCAAGTACAAGAGAGTATCTTCCTGAGTGTTGTTCTCAGTGACACTATAGTAGTCAGACGTTCGATCAATTTATTTATGGAGGGATTTAGGATGCCTAGGAAGATCCGTATACATAGGTACCAAAAGGGGTTACAAGGGTGGGAAAAAGATGTGCACTTAAAAACCACTTCAATTTCCTACGTGTACGACTCCCTGATTGCAGGTTTATGCACATAACAATAGATCTCTATAGCTTAAAGATGTCGGAATATGTATCTACCCTAAAAACATTTACCCCACAAATCATGCCCTAGAAAGAGATTTGATACCACTTGCAATATTCTAGATATAATATAATATCCAAAACATAAATATTGAGCCAACAATAGCGGGACAACAATGAGATATCCAGATCAATATCAGAATAAAACAAGAATAGCACCATAAAGATAACCTTTATTAATGATAGAAATGTTCACTTGCCTCTTCGAGGGGGAAACCTCCATCATAGCAGAGCTCTATTACAATAATATCCAAGACAAACTTCACCCATGCCTCCTACACTTATTTATACTAATTCTACCTTCTAAAGAAAATTCTAGAGGAATATCTTTCTAGAAGTGGAAGATTCTATTAGGTCTTCTTACATTGACTTATTTTCATTTATTTATTAGGCCTTATTAACTAATGTCTACCTTTATTACATAGAAAACATATCCTACTAACTAATGACCCATGGAGAGGGGTTATGATCAGATCCTAATAACCTCAGCAAATGATCCATAACTCATTTATAATCCTATTCTTTCCACACCCCGTCTAATCCTAATACTCCACATGATGATATCATAACTAATTATACCCTATGCTTATGCCCATCACCTTATCATTTTTTCCAATCCACTTGAACTTTTGACCATAACACATAATGATTAAACCACTATTGTTTCTCTTCATGAATGATCATTACTTGGATTGACCATCTCTTGTATTCATGACCTATTCCATGTATCCCCACTTGTTTCAAATCACTATAAGGATTCGAAACAAGACCAATTTCGTTCATACCCTTTTCCAAAATCCATGAAACCTTGGTTCTATTGGCAATGAGAATTAACTGAACAAAGTGATATGCATACTTATCCACGACTGAGGTTGCGGTGACATGGGGAAGCTCGACGTTTTGAGGACCAAGCCATGGTATTTAAAAGATATTTAAGCCTACCCATAGTATAACTACATTAATCCTATCCTCAAATCAATAGGTTGGTGGCCGTTCTTGAAGAAATTCCAAGGGTTCGATGCTTTTGTAACTAGAGCATTTGCCCATGGATTCAATGGTAATGTTTCTCATGTAGGTGATTTGGTCTTCACTGTGTTAGAGGAGACACTGGCTGGAGCTACAAGACTCCCTCAATAGGGAGAAAAATGGTTTGATAACAAAACAATAGAGCAAGGGACCGGGGATAGACTGTTATTCCCAACCGATCAAAATCCAAATTGTAAAAAGGGGGTTCCAATGACATGGATCGTGGAGAAATGGAAAAACCTTTTGTTTGTGCTCCAGAAGATTGTCACTTATGAAGGATGATATGCAATCACTTTTATTTATCACATTTTTCTCTTATTGCATTTGAAAGATGGTCAACATTTGAATTTTCCATCCTATCTTTATCAAATATTGTCTCAAATGGATAAAAGGATACAAACAAACCTTAAGAATATTCACCACAACTTGTGTCATCATGATCTATTTAAAATTTAATTATGGAAGAATTTAAACAATGAAGTGATAATTGGGATATGTTTTTTTCCCAAAATGAGTTTGTTATCGGAGAGGGTGCACATAGGAAGATACCCTAGGCACTTATCACTATTACTGATGTTAATAAAAATAACAACAGTGAAGGACTGAACTCCCATGGAGCTGAGGAATTCATTATTCATGAGAATAATCATAAGAAGACTTGTCTAAAGTGAAAGTTCCATTCTAGTATCCCTATGGTGTTCAATATCCCTAGTTGTGTCATACCACCAAACCCTACCCATGTTACACTATTTCCTACTATTCTCGTTGTACTTATTACTATCGTCAGAGGAACAAGAAGAATTACAAGAAGCATGGAGAAACAAAGGCCACAAGTTAACATATATAAACAAAATGCTCCATGTTCCATGAAAAATCCAATCCATTTAGATCTAGAACCCATGCCCACTAAACATATTCATATTTGACAGTATGAGTCCCAAATTCCATTGTTTAAAAGTTCCAAAAGAAACCCTCCAAGAATGAAGTACCCAAGCGTTCATCCTTGCCACCATTTGTGCCTCATGATGTTAATAATAAAACTGATTACAATGAGCCTCCCAAATTTCCTGATGATCGATCAATCTCTTCCGGACTAGAAAGAAAGGATTGACGAATTAATATCCTAAAGTTTGAGGTTGAAGAATTTAAAGTATTGGACAATCACATCAAGAATGTGAATGCAACTATGAAGGATAGTTGTGCTCAATTGCAGAGGTAAGTTGAAAAAGTGACTACGCATAAGTGTAAACTCCAAAATCTTGTCAAGAGGAAGCATAGCCACATTGAGTCACTGGTCTCACAAAACTAGAACTTGGAAAGGAATCTCAAAGAAACCAATGGGAGAAAGACACACAAATTTAATATATCTATTGGCACTTGATCAACTACATGGTTAATGGAGTTTGTCAGTTTTGAGGATTCTATTATCAGGACACCATTCATATCTACATATACATGTTTTTTTTGCATGAGGACATACAAAACCTTAGGCGTGGAGGAGATGTTGGGCCCCCAAATTAACATCATTTTATTTTCCAAATGATCCTTGTAAATGTGTTGAACCTACACAATAGATCTAGCTAAACAATGATACACACATTTGCAGAGAAAATTGGAGAAAGAATGGAAGAATTCTCATTAACCGTATTCCACACTCAAAGAGTGAATAATTTACAATAGATATAGTATACATGAGTAACTGATGATCCATAGTGGTGGTCTAGATTGATCCAGACACACACCAATAGTTACAAGAGTAAACTACCACCTAGTCTAGTCTCTCAGGCAGTTACGGGAGTGAACTGCCACCTAGCTGAGTTAACTAGTTAACTAGTCTTCAATTAACTGACTGCACAAAGAGTAGTGAGTTGGTGATGATCCCAATGTTGCATGGTGACAAAACCAATGCAACATATAAACTCAACTCAACTAGTCAAACTAAAGTGTCAACTGAAAGAGAATATTCTCTAGGTGGAATATTCTCTCCTAAAATATACAAGACTGGATAATGACTAATTATTACAAATAAACAAGGAAAAACCTTACGAAAAATAAATCCTAGGTGTGTGTGAATTAACTCCAACAATCTTTTTTGACCACTCCAAAACCAATATTTTTGCTATGATAACCACTCTTTCATCACATTTTGTCTAAAATGGTCATCCAAGGCTCATAAGGTAATTATAATGTTTATTATGTGTTTTATCATAATCTTTGATGAATTAGGAGATTTAAAAGTTGAATTATTACTAATGATGGTTAATTGAGACAAGTCATGTAACCTATATAGAAGTCTTGTAACCCATGTTGAAGTTCTTCGTATCTCCAAACTTCTAGAAGGAAAAGAAAGATATGGGGTTACTCCATAGTGGCATCGACATGCTCTCAAGCTTCTCACATCGATTCTAGAAGGAAAAGGAAGGGACCCAAGTTGCAGTCAAATTCTAGGTCAACGTTCTCCAAGTTTAGAGTGCCAACAACCAAATAAAATCGAGGAAGAGAATAGAATATATTCTCATGCATTCTATGTCATGAGAATATCTTCCCAATGATTTCCCAGAGTTATCTTGGCGTCTTAGTCTTAATCGAGTTAATTGTTGAGATATCATGACATAATTTGATGATTTTGATGTGTTAAGATAAGGATCCACTTAGATCGACCTGTACACATTTAGAAAATAAAATGTGTATAAATTCTTTCTCATAACCAAGTACAAGTAAGTTTGGAATGTAAGTTTGAAATTTGAAACATTAGACAACAATAGATCGAACAATTAAGAGCTTGTAGATCTCCATCAATATCGCCATGTACTGAATTTCATTGATGATTAATACAAAGATGGTGTTCTAAGTTATTTCATGGTTCAAATTTTCTTTCATCATGTATACTTGTAGCCCAATGATCCGCCGATTGGAAAGGGCCCACCACATCTAGATTTCATTGTTTGTATTGTTAGCATAGGTTTGTAAGTAATTGTTTTACAGAGATAAATTTGATTTCACTTCTCGTTTGATAGTTTACCTTTGTTTGTCTCCTTATTTTGCATTGGTTTTGTTACAAGTAATCTTATTTCCTGTATTGAGTTTGCTAAGGGTTGAATGATTTCACACAGACGTGTTGATATCACATGATTTCTCAAGCTGCATAAGCTGAGTATGCTGGTAGAATAATTTGTTCCAACACTCATTTCAAATAGTAACTTGTTTGTATTAGATAAAAGTTACTCTGTTTTCAAATATGACCCTTGTGATATTATTGTGTTAATTCTTTATACAAGTCATGCCTTGGTATGATTGGAATTTGATCATAACTATAGTCCTGTAATGACATTGGTTTAAGAGCTTTGAAATATATTTATGCTATTATATGAAATTGTCTTGATATACACAATGGTTCTATACTCTGATTCAATTTGAGTATGACACAGACATAGTTTGAGTTGAAAAAACAATTATTGTGGTGCTTCTCAAATAACAATTCAAGGAACTTGATTTGGTTTCAAGACACAAAATTGTATCACTTGAATATTCCATAGTTAGTGTGATGATGATTTGAGTTGTCCATATAAGTTTGCATGCAATGTGAATTTTTTGATCAATCCTTGTAATTAATTTCTTTCTCTATTAGCTTGCTAATTAAATTCCTTTGATTACAAGTAACATAGATATTCACTGAAGGCTATAGTTCATGAGTGAAGTTCCACTTTTGAATCCCTTGAACACCTGACCATTAGAGTAGGTGAAATATTGGTATTGGTGCCCTTGGAGAAGCCTTGATACTATTGGCCCAGTTAGCACACATTTAAATTTTGAATGTTTTTTTTTTCTCAATAGTATTTTACATGCCCAATTTGATTTTTCAATCATAAGAATAATTTCACTTGAAGGTGGGAACAAGATTACATGATTCTAAGGACTTACTTGAGTGAGATATTGTTACTTGCGCCAAGAGGGTGTTTTCTTGTTTTGCTGCCCAATAAACAAGTTTCTTATGTTTTGTTAACATAGTTTCATGTTATTTCCATAGATTAGATAGCCATCCTTGTCCTAGTCCCTACACATACAATGTTGGCATCTCTAATCTTACGCTCCTGAATTGATGATTACATGTTCAAAAATTGAGTCAATTAATTTGCTCGAAATTCCTTTATTCCACTTGCTTATGAGGTACAATTGACGACACAAATCTAGAGTTAGAATTAATCCTAAATCCATCTGGAATATCACCAGAAATAAAAGAGGAACGCATGTGCAGATTTGGCTCATATTTCATGGAGTTACATTTACTCCATATCTCTTCGAGTGATGGATAGAGGTACCAAAAATTTCTACTCTAGACCTTTCCTGGAACTCGTCATCCATGCAGAAATCCCGACTAGAGGTAGGAATAGACTCAAATTATATAATTTCCCCTTCTTCTATATCCATATCATGAGTCCTGAGGATTGTCCACAAGTTCCCTTTTCCATGTGAGGAATGACGGGATGAGATTTGGTGAGACAAGACTATGAGGCCTAGGTCCAGGGTCAATATTCCAGCTACCAGAAGAAATAAAAGGGAAGGAATACACATGATGTAAAAGAAGAAAGAAACCTAGGGCCTTAATCCCTCACCCATGCGAATTATGTATAGAGTTCCATAGGACCGTATTGAGGGGTCTGAGGTCCCTTTGACTCAACAATATGAACCAAACCCACTTAAGAGGCCCAATTAGACTCGTAAGCATTTGATGAGTGGTAAGGTTCTCCAAATTCGTGATCTGGCTGGAATTATCGATGGGATTTAATTGTGATTGACAAATGTGTCTTTTATGTGAAACCTTTCCTTGGGATGTGAAGTTATATTTTTGGTTCTTTTCTTAATATTTATAACAAAGAAAGATAAATATTAATCTAAATGGAAGAGGGAAGTTAACTATGTGTTGGGAGAAGGCTAGGTTTTTTTAGGATAACCTCTATACCTTAGAATGCAGACAAAGAAGATCTAAAATAATTCAAACCAACATTAATACCATTGTGATTAGTGGACATTCAACATAGTTTGAGATAACAGTTCTAAAAAATAAAACATACATGTGACAAGAAGCTAGTGTGAGAAAAGTAATTTTCAATGCTCTATTGTCAGTCACAGGTTAAAACAATTGATTTCTATTCATCAACTAGAATAAAATAACTGTATTATAACATTATCAGATAACTTTAAATAACCAATACAATAAATTTTATTCAATACAACAACATATATTGAATCCGAAGACAAAGATAATCCCTCCTCGATCCAATCACATTAATTCCTTAGATGATATAAGTGTCTTTGGTTCTAAACAAAACTTCTTAATTAAAATAACCTGCACAGAAATAATTCTCTTACAAAATTTCAGAAAAAAACCTTTCTCTCCAAAACCATCAACCCTTTGTCCTAGGTCGATGCCCTTATTTATAAAAAAAAATAACTAAACTAAAAATAACTACTAAAGTTGTGTTAAATTAAGAAAATGCCACGTAACAAATTTATCTATTTGTTCTATTTTGCTCTTCTAGTGGTTTCAATGATGTTTATTGTTCTTCTCGTACTCTAGCCACTTGACGAAGAGATATTCACATGTGTTTGCATATGGAAACTTGTGTTGATCCATCGGGGCAGAGAAGACCTCCTTATCTCTATTTCCCATTCCTTATACTTGATTATCTTGACACTTAAGCATTGTAGGACTGCGAGAGCTTTGATAGGGTGTTCCATGAACCTCTTCACTTTACCTTGGGTCATGCTTGAAATATGTGAAATCTATACTTCCCATGCCAAGTCTTGATCTATATGTCATTTGACTATGTCATGCAAATCGATTAAATCCTCTGGTGGACCAAACTCCGGTAGGTCAATGTTTTTCATCTCCCGATTGATTTTCTCTCAACTTTTCTCACACTCTCCCCATATTTCCTGTATCTTCCATTGAGGTTTTTGGACCATACTTACCCAGTATTTAGCTACCTTTCTGATTCAGAAGATGCTACTATCCATCAACACTCGGATGCCATGCTCTTCTATGTCTCAGCCTTTCTGTACTTTGCCGATGTAGTCGATCTGTTCCAAGGCCTGATGTGCCTTCTCATACCATCTATGAACATATTTATAGGTTTCCATCCCCATGAGGGTATCTTCTTGAAAGTCAGCTATGCAAGTGGTGAAGAGATTCCTTTCGCTTGTGAATTGTGCATACATTTCTCAGAACTCACTCTTCAGAAGTACTACTACATGTGTTGAATTATGGTAATACTCCTCTTGATGGCAAAGATGGCCCAACTCTTTCTTCATGACGGCTACCTCCCTTTCATCCCTTCTTTCCCTATCCAAAATAACATTGGTTATAGCCATACCTTCTCTGATTAGCTCAGTCATATTAACATTTTCTGTGTCAAGCAACGTCTCCTCTGTGGTGATGAGAAGTGTTCTATCGAGTGTGAGCCTCCTTTTCTTGGTCATTCCTCTAATCGCAACTTTAATTTTTTTATCATAAGCAATCATATGTATATCGATGATTTTTTCTACTGGTTCAGGAATTTGTATATCTCCCTAGGTCAAAGTGTTCTCTAGGTTTCATGCCGTGCAGAAATATTCTATGACCGGTTCTTGTAATTCCTTAGCAGGGGAGGTTTTTGTATTCTTTGGTGACTTGGCCTCCTGTTGGTCCTCGTTAGTTGGTGGATTCTTTTTATTATCTGGGGAGATAGGCAAAGAATCGATATTAGCTGGGGGGTTAGCCATTGAGATTCCTATTTTTGGTTGTTGCATTTCTTATTCCTGTTTACCAGTACCCAAGTCATTCTTGGAGCTATCCTTTTGAAGATGTGTTCCCAATTGGTCGTGAAATTTAGTGTCAAGAGTACTTCTAGCCTCATGGTCGCCTTCCTGAGGATTTTGGGTCAAAGCATCGGAAGCTATTGCAGATGTTTCCCCTGGTTCTTCCTCTTCTGTGATTGGTAAAAGGGTTATGCATGAAACCCTTGAACTTTCCTCATCGTCATATATGGTAATTAAGTCTATGAGGACATTAGGCATACCTATCCCTCTTGATGCTCTTTCTATCTGATCCAAGGGGTCATTCGTCATGAAAGTTACACTGATCTAAATAATGGAGAAAAAAGGTACAATGATAGTGAAATGGCAATGCAATGATTGGGTAAGAAGCAAAATTTAACCATTTAAAAGATAAAGGGATGAGTCACACCAACTAGACTTAGCATATGTTTTTCAACCACTATCCAATGTATAGCTAAACGGTTCTAATCCATTCAACAACGTTCCACGGTGCAATGTTTTATGACATGGATTGGTCGTTGTAACATTCCGATGAGTGGACACATCAAAGGGTTCGCTATACCATTGGAAACATATGTGAAATGTATGTGACATAGTCATTGTTTTGTGCATGATTAAATGGCACTGTTCTGGCGGTTAGACAAGGGTGCCTGAATTATGGTTAACATATTGCAAGCAGATATGATGTGGTTTCATATTGTTGGCGGTTATAAGCATACGCTGCTATATTTGGTAAAAATGTTTAGTGTTCATTTATGGTATAGCTTGTGCAACGTTTTGGTGGGCGAGTCGAACTCGTGATCGATCCTGATCAACATGATACTAGCCACTAAATCCATTGTTTCAGCCAACAATTTATCCGTTTGTTATCAAAAATCTCATAGAGATGAAATCCAATGCGCCTAAGTCGGGATTGAACCCTCGACCTGCACCTTTATAACCGAGGGTTTCAGCCAAAGCGAGGGACAAAGCCAGAGGACGGAGGAGAGATTTGTTGTAATTTTTCCAGCATTCCATTTTGAACAGCTGCTGAATTCGTTTGTATAGGGACGGGGAACAGAAGAGAGCATTTTTGTTGTAAACCTGTTCCAATGTTGTTTCTTTCTGAAGTCGACCATTCTCTGTATTGATTGGCTTCTTTGTTTTTTTGAAGTCCATTTGGTAATTTTCAGAGAGGAGGTCTTGAAGGCTTCTGTACAACATGATGTTTTGTTGCCGAAGTTGATGTTCAGAGATTACAGAGATATTTTGTACCATTTTAAAAGCCATTAATTGGATCGGTACCCATTGGAGAGGGACCCGGAGATGTAGCCCAGTGAAGGGGGTGAACTCTGTTAACAACTTCTGCGTCTGTGATTCTCTTTTGCTGTTCTCATCTTTCAATTGTTGTTTTCTCATTTCTGTCTAGTTTTCTTTTCATTGCAGTTTACAGTTGTCATTTAATTATGTTAAATGCTACTTTATATGCTGAGCAAATTGACTATGGGCATTCATAAAACTTTTTAATGCACACAAGTTGAGATCCGACAGATCACTATCCTCCACTGAACCATAGTAGTCACCAACGATCCTGCCTGTGGTGACATGGAGTTGGGGTTTTGTTTGTTGGCGGTTTCCTCTAACGGAATTGTCTCTCAACCATTTAGCTCTTCTCTGCGATCGCTTGTGTCATTAGAGGTAACCCCAAAGGATTATATCAAAGGGTTAAGTGGGATATTTTATTCTAACCTTTGTATATCTCTTTGGGATTCTTCCAGTAACAACGTCCCCCTCCTGCGTGCCTCTACTGCTTCTACTGCTCTGTTTTATTCTCTTACCTTGAGGGATTCTTGAGATGTTTTCTCTATTGTCTCAAATTGCTCATCTATAAACATAAATTTGAATTTGGTCATATTGGGGTTATCCATTCTATTGAGCACTTCCTCCTAGTCATGAGCACCCTTGGTGAAATATCATTTTCGAAGATATCATGATCATATGGCCAACATGATGATGCCTGTGATGCATGATGAAGTATCGAGCCTTTTCGATAATGCTTAAAAAATTGGACTTTTGGGAATCAATACTCAAGCTCGCTTAACCCTACTTGTTTCGTGTGTGCAATGCCTTTTACCATGTAAAACCCTATATGAAAGCCATATGGTATGAAATATCTCTTCTTCTCCTTCACCAAGGTGGAATTATAGCCTTGCATAATGGTCTGGTAGCAAATTTCTCCTATAGTGAGCCGGTCCGAGACATGAATGGGGAGTAAATGTGGCATGCTAGTAGCCCTAAACACTCTAATATAAGTGTTGGTTTCTTCAAAATACTAGTGGCCTACTTTTCAAACCATCTTTTTGGTTGTCGCTGTAAGCCTTGGGAATTATTTCCTAAATATAATGAAATGTACTCGGGCTATGAACTCATCGCATAACAGTGAATAAAATATATTGTACCTATTATCCCATAGAATGATGGAATAAACATGCATGGGTAAATCAACAACATGCCAACTCAGATTCATGCCTGCGAAAACGTTCCTTGCGCAGATCATGTCCAATAGGTATGATGCCATGTGAAAAGTTGGTGTTTCTCCATCCTTTGGTGTCTGGGCATACAATATATTAGTGATTAATTGTTTGGATATGATGGATCCCCAGTTAAATATGCTCCCAAATATCGCTACAGTATATGCCAAGGGCATCAATGCTTCCAAAAACTTGGAGCAATATTTTTCCCCATATAATTGACAGATCAAAGCCATTAGATAAATATACGAATCTCTAAGGTTTAATGTGTCGTACCCACCATTTCTCCTATTCTTGAATTTCTTGTCTTCTTTCCACCATGAGGCCATTAACCTGCTAGTGTCATGGAACTCATAAAATTTGACCACAAACTCTGTATTTAGTCTTTCCTCTGGGTCTCTGAGATTGTAATATTTTTGGACCTATATTCAATGAAAAGCACCAACACATTCACCATTTTCATTATTTATTATATATTTCATCATGTCTACGTGGTCAATTATCCATCCTAGGGTCTCGATGCAGGGAAAAATAGGGGCTCGACAGGCCACCATATATAGGCATGATTACCAGATTTTGGGAATACCTGGTCATCCAACATCCTGACATTCGGTTCACTGTGTGGTATAAAATCCGGGTAATCTTCCTAGTTGATCTTGTTAAATAGACCTCCCCAATGCGGGAGCATCACTTTATATCTGGTTCTTGCCTCTGTTTTGCTGAATTCTGGAGGCTGGGAAACTCCTTTTTGGTAGATGTGCGGATAATTGGTTCTGCATTTGAGGAAAAATCAAGCTCTCTTGCAGCACCCAATGTAGACCCTTTGAAGACCTCTGCTTCCTTCCTTTTTAGAGTTTTTAGTGAGCGCTTGGTCATTGGATTTCTTGGAGGCATTTGTTTCCCGCAGAAAATAAAAGAATTTTATAGTGAGCATTCGACCAACCTCACTAAGAGTCATTGACACCATCACAAGTGTAGAAATGATAAAAGCAATGCTTACCTTCTTCCTTTCAAGAAATTCATCTGGTCTTACTAGTAATAAAATTCAGAGAGCTAGCTATAATCTCCTCGACACTTTCTCTTGCTCCTTCGTCTGCTTCAGGCAATAAGCGATTTACGAATGAAACAACATGTTTGGGTATGACCTTGTAAATTTAAACAGAGCATATACTTACCTTGTCGGATCAAGTCTTCAATTCGGGAACGAAAATGAAATATGTGAAATATATTACATAAGATTAATAATGCCTAGGATTAAATGAAATGCAGGCTAGCAATGCAGGATCGGGTTACTTCATAGTTCATCGATGAATTCAATTTTCGATTGTGGGTCGGCGCGCGGGGGTTTTGGTGTTGGTTGCGCAAAACGTTTGTTGATCAAAACGTAGAAATCTATATTACCTCAGTTAGGGGTGTCCCATTGAATTACCATACCTTTTTCATATTTATTAGCATAATTGGTATCTAGGATATATGGTGCATCTTAGATCAACTAGGTTCGTCGGTATGGAGGGGTGAAAGTTCGAACTAAGATGAGGAGTTCGTTATTCTAGCGATCAGTCGATAGTAAATGATCGCATCGCTGTCAGCGGGTTAAATTTGTCATTGTTTCATTGGTGTATTCAAGAAAACGTCTGATGCCAACCAAGAATTTCTTAGAGTGCTGACATGGAAATACTATCATGGATGTACATATATGACACGAGGAAAAATACTGAGTCATACATACTACTTACATTGCCAAGACCCATGGTTGTTGATTTTGAATTCTACGTGAGAAAAACATTTTTTTGACATTGATGAATTTCTTTCAAAAAACATCTATGGCTACAACATCCTATACTGTCGACATCGATTATCTATTGACAACTGACGATCGATGATTTGTTGATGGTTATTGTTTCACTGTTTCGTTGTTTCAGATTTCACCAACTTTGAAAAATGTATCAACGATCGATGATCAAAGGTTTGTTATGGCCTATGTTAGTGGTTTTCCTTTTTTATTTCGCTGATGTCGATGGTGTATCGATAATTATCATTGTTAAGTGGTCATTTATTGCTTAGATTGTGCCGATACCAATAATAAGTGCATGGGTCAAAATTTTAATTGTGTATACTTAGTTAAAATGCCAAGTTTTCTTAGAGAAAAGTTCAATTTGTTCAATAAATCCAAACCAAGTCGAATATGATCGATGGAAAAACATAATCAACATATAAACCCATTGGTTCCTACACAATTGACTAAACTCAAAAAGACAAGGTGCTACCCAAAAAGAAAAAACTTCACAAAATGTTTAGGGTGTGTTGAGTGCTCAACAAATGACAATTCTCTAGGAGAAAACAAAATCCACGCTCCTTCCCTTCTACGCAACCTGTGCAAATTGGTTGAGAAACCAACTGGCCCTATTCTATTCCTTTTCAACCGAACCCTATCTATCAATGTGCACACATGTTCCTGGGTTCAAAAATACTAATCCACCTATGTGGTTTATGCTTTTCCACCCTCTTTCCTTTTAACCTCAATCCATCTCCTTTCTAGACAAAAGTCGGGTAGGGCATCCATTGGCATGAGACCTTTTAGATATCATTCCTTTTCTTATGGTGTTTCTCCACTACCAGCGAGCATCCATAGCCCCGACGGAGTCACCTCGATATCATAGACCTTGCTCCGCTACCAATGAGCATCCATAGCCCCGAATAAGTTATCTACATACCCTCTCGAACTTTACACTCTTTTTATATAGATCATTTTCTTCTGGAAGAAATTCCAAGAGTGAGTTGGAGAGGAGGATATCTGTTTTTTGACAAGGTGAAAGTATTAAGGTGGGGCCTTTGCTGGATCTATCCATAGGTACATGTGAATCTTTCCATCTAGCCATTTTTCCATTTAGCTTTACCGAGACACTAAGTAGATATTTCATTGCTTCCCCAAGTAGTATGATTACAAAGAAAAATATGATTTGAGAAAGTTTGTATTTTCCCAATGTCTCTTATTTTGCATGTTAGTGTAGGATAGAAGCAGAGTCTATTTTACTATATCTATTAAAATCAACCACTGTTTTACAGAACACAACTTAATAACAAGAAAAAATAAACATGATAAAAAGGAATTTGCAGTCAGTCTTTCCTAAACCCACACACTCATCTTTATCAAAATTTATGCTTAAACAAAAAGAAACTCAATCAAAACATCAAAAGATACTTTTTTTTTTTAAATTTAAGAGAAGTATTGTTTTAAGGCTTGACCGTTCACCGGGAGGGTGTCAAATTCACCACTCATATTTTGCAACTAGTATGTTCCTTCCCTGACCTTCTCGACCACCTGAAAAGGTCCGAGCCATAGATTTTGGAAGTTTGAGTGTTTTCCTTTGGACTCGTTTGCTTTATCCCAATTCAAGACTAGGTCTCCTACTTCAAAAATTTTCTCTTTGGCCTTATGTTTGTCAAACCTTATTTTAACCACCTCCTGATGAGTGATGAACTTAAATTTATCCTTTTCTCTTTCTTCATCCAACATGAGAAGGGTATTAATCCTTTGTTGTAGAGTGAATGAGGGCTGACCTCTTGATGCATGGGTAAGTTGTAAAGATGGAAGGTACAATCTGTTTGGAATAATGGATTCTTTCCCATATACCAGAAAGTAAGAAGAGTTTCCTATGGCTTCTTTAGGTGTTACTCTATCGACCCACGGGGAATTATGAAGTAAATTATGCCAATTTATCTGATTTTCAACAACTTCTTTTTTTTAAAATTCACATCAAGTTTTTATTAGTTAACTTTGATACCCCATTCTCTGGCGGATTTGCAGAATATCTTATTATGATCCCCTTATCAAGAGTGAATTATGTCAAGCGCGTGGAAGGAAAATAGGTAGGATTATCAAAAACAAGGACATAGGGAATCCCAAACCTTGTTATTATCTGTTGTTCTAAAAATTGGATCACTACATTTTCATTAATGTACATGAAAGGGATAGCCTTTGTCCACCTTTTGAAATAATCTACTACAGTCAGGATATACTTATGTTGTTTCAAAGAATTGGGAGTAATTTCTCCTATGACGTCTATTCCCCATTGGTCAAAAGGTATGGATATGGTCACCGGATGGAGTGGAATGGCTGCTCTCTTTTCCCTACTAGCGCTAACTTGACAAGTTTTACATTTCCTCGAATATGCATGAGCATCCCTGAATAGAGTGGGCCAATAATAACCAACCCTTAGTATTTTATGAGTTGTGGTTCATACTGCAAAATGTCCACTTGCAAGGCCGCCATGGATCTCTTTGAGTACCTTCTCTGTATCATCATGTTCAATACATCTAAGGAGTACTCCATCATATTTTACACAAAAAAAAACAGAATTGATAAGGTGATATTGAGCGGATTATAACCTAAGGGTCCTCCTTTCTCTAGGATTTAGGTTTTCTGGACAAGTTCCAGGATGCAGGAGCTAAAAAAAGTTTCCATACCTAGACTCTTGCCCGATAAGTACGTATCCATTCATGGTCGATGTTAATTCCTTTCTGAGGTATGATATGACCTAATAATTTTCCCTCCTCTACACCAAAGATGGTTTTCTTAGGGTTCAAATATATTCCATACTTCCTACACCTTTCAAACATCTACGTCAAATAATGAATGTGGTCTTCCTTATTTTTTGAGTATACTGTTACATCATCTAAATAGACTACCATGCACTTGCTAATAAATCCAAGAAAAAAAACATCCATGGCCCTTTGTAAGGTCGCTCCTATGTTGATCAACCTAAAAGGCACACATTTATAAGAAAAGGTTCCCTACTTAGCTCAGAAGGTATTTTTGAATCGATCATCTTCTAAAACTGTTGTGAGGGAAATCTCCTTATGGACTAGAAAATAGGGTTAGACTTTGCATGCAGATATGACCTAGATAAAATTTACTTTCTACCTTCATCCCCAGACTTAAATCCCATTTCTTTTCAGTAAATGCAATGGCTAGATCATCCTACCTTGTTCCGAGCATTCAATGTCGATCCCTTGTCGTACTTGATTACTTGTTCACAGTTCTCCTTTCCAACGCTGACCTGCATACAAGACAAGAAACAACTACACATGCATACTACCTATAGAATAACGGGTTAGAAGTTCAAACATGTACTTAGCAAATTATGAACAACTCATGAATTGGGATGGGAACAACACTTTCTTTGTTACTTTGAATGAGTCAACTTACAAAAGTTGAGACCGGCCACCGCTCCGCAAACCTGATCCTGGGATCCTCTTCAACTGTCTTCCAACTTCTTTGCTTTATATCTCCTTTGGCACAAGGAAGGATAAAGGGTTGGGACAATGGGAATATGCAAATGGGTAGAGTTTCTTTGCTATATTTTTCCTCCTCCAAATGGGACCCCTACCCCTTCTTTTATAGGCTAGAAGGAGCTAGGTATTTGG
>JASDQU011245143.1:26128-36454 GCA_032191745.1 Picea mariana
TGTCTGGATTGTATTGTTATTCTGGCAATGGAAAAACAATTTGATTCTCTGTCTGCATTTTTATATTTGGTATCCTAGAATGGAAAAATGTTTTTGTGTTTTTCTTTTCTGCATTTTTCCCCTTGGTTACTACAGTAATTGCTTATTATTAATGATAGGAAAAACGTAATTCCCTTATGGTATGTTGTCACAACGATTTGTTTATTATACAATGACATAAAAGAAAAACGAAATACCCTCTGGTGTGATGGCACAATGAATTTCTTGTTATTTAATGACAGGAAAAATGAAATCCCCTTTTGGTGTGATGGCACAATGAATTTCTTGTTATTTAATGACAGGAAAAATGAAATCCCCTTCTGGTGTGATGGCACAACGAATTTCTTGTTATTTAATGACGGGAAAAATGAAATCCCCTTCTGGTGTGATGGCACAATGAATTTCTTGTTATTTATTGACAGGAAAAATGAAATCCCCTTCTAGTGTGATGGTACAACGAATTTCTTGTTATTTAATGATAGGAAAAACAAAATCCCCTTCTAGTGTGATAGTACAACAAATTGCTTGTTATTTAATACAGGAAAAACAAAATCCCCTTCTGGTGTGATGGTACAACATTTTGTTTATCATTTCATGACAATAAATAGGTAATTTCCTTCGGGTGCGTTTTGCACCACGATTTTTCCATCTAAAATTGTGACTATGTTGTTGTATAATTCACCCACGATTTTAGCCATTTAAATCACAACTTTACTTGTCGGAATGACCACGTTTTTGATAATCAGAAGTTGACTGTGTTGCTGTAATTACCCATGATTTTTTCTTTTAGAATGTTGTCGGAGCTTGCTGTAATTGCCACGCTTTTAGTTTTAAGGGTTGACATAGATTGTTGTTGAAATGCCCATGGTTTTCGCCCAATAAATATGACTAATTTGTTGTTATTTTACCACGATTTTGGTTACCCAGACTTTTACTGTTACCCAAATTTTATTACCACAACTCCTACTGTCACGAATCTACCTCCTTGTTGTTACCGTGACTTGGCACCATGACTTTATTCCAGCAATGAAATATTATTATTTCCAAATACAAATTTCATTGATCACTTCATTTTAAATGTACAACCACTGGCTTGACGACATCATGAATGAAATTCTGGCAATGTAATTTTTATTTCTGACAAGTGTGAAATTTTACTTCGTTTGCTGTTACACAGATTTCATTCATATTGTTACACCGATTTTATTACCATGACATGCCATTAAGGATGGTTGTTTTTACTTCCTTAAGGACCATGTTTTGCCATCAATTTATTGATTGAGTTGTTGTAGTATGACCGTGAGTTGATCCTTCAGTGGTGGTATTGTGCTTTCTTCTCTGGCAATTGAGTGTACCCAACGTTCTCGCTGCAAACATTAACTACTACAGTGATGTTGTTAGTCAAGCGATTTCCTTCCTTATGAGAATAGATAGTTAGATATTGATATAGTTACTATAGATAGCCGACATGTGTAATTAATTGTTTACCAGTGTAATTGTTTATAGATAGCTAATGTGGTTATATATATCATTAAGTGATAGTTAGATTGTAATTTGGGGATTATTTTAGAATTTCCCATTTAGATTATGATTAATGGTTAAATGAGATTAGTGAGTATTTGCCCAAGTAGAGATTAATCTTGCTAAATTAAGACAATACCATATTAATTGTCAATGTCATATAATTTGATTCAATGTATTACTTTCAAGGTAACACTGTAATAGTATAGTGAGTAAATGTTATATCTCTTTCAATCCAATCACCATGTTATGATCTTAAGTTTAATGCTTGTTCTCTGATACTTTCTCTACTGATCATTTAGTGGAATGACCAGTTCTACTGGTTAAATGTTATATAGCAACAAGTGTTAATGTATTACACGTCATTCCCAACCATGATTGCAATAAGGATTAAATTGATGGTACATTGATGACCCAGCTATGATTTAGACTTGCTCACTTGATACACTTTTAAATGTTAATTTAGATTGGCATACATTGACCTAATTGCAATCAGACTTGTTGATTTTTATGTTAATATAGAATTGTAATTTATGGACTAATTGGATTTGACTTATTATTGAATGAGTAACCGATGTTAAACACGATGGTCAGTTGGACTATTTTAGACATGATTAATGGTTGGGTTGTTGACAAAGTCATTTTTAGATTGTGTTTCCCATTGAGGGTGTTGTTGTTTATTATAATTAATGTTTGTACTTGGTTATGTAAACGTGTAATGTGATTGGATTTGCTCACTGTAAGGGTTCTATTTACTTGTGTAATGAATTTTGGGTGCTTTGGGTTGTTAGGATGTTTGTCTTTAGCTTTGAAGGCTTGGTCTTCTTGTGTCGGGTTGGATGTAGACACTTCCTTGTTCCTCAGAACAGTCACCATCCTTGAGACCTTAAATGGTCAAAATCGATGGGAACTTGAGCTTGAGTGTTTCTTATGTGTCCTGGAGGTCTTAACCATTGCAGGGTAGGATGGGCGGGTAGTCTTCGTCGGTTGAATGTCATACATTGCTTCCAGGTGCTTGATGTGATTTTATCTTAGGTCATTATGTTGTTGTTGCGTGAGTTGCATGTGTTGTGTTCATCTTCGTGTTGCATTGTTGAGTATAATGTCATTATTACCTTCCTACACACACACAAAAAAAAAATTAAGGGTACTTTTACCGGTGGTACATCGTAGGAGTCGTACCAGAAGAGGGGATGTTTCAGAAACACTTTGTAAATATATTGATAAATCTGAACCCAATTCATTGCATGTGCAATAATATGTGTCAGAATGGATTTGGAAAAAAGACTTCCTAAAGAAATAACCCCATCGTTGGACAATTGGAATCATCTGGAAAAACTAGACTATGAAAAGCTACATTTTGAATGCAAATCATGCCATGAATATGTCCATTTCACCAAAGATTGAAAAAATGCATCTTTTAGGAAAACACCTTCGAAAAAAGATGAAAAATGGAAATTGACTAATAAAAAATATGGAACGAATCAAGTAGTGCCCTCTATATCCAATACAACAAAAAGAAAGTCATCTCCCTCCTTGAACTACTATGTATTCCTTAAACATCTAGAGGAATATCCTTCAATAACAACTTCAATACATTCTGAGATTGTGAATTTCCATCCTCCTCCTTCTCTACCTCTCACCCCATAAGATTTTGTGTCTCCAATCTATAGAGACTCACAGGTGGAAACTTTTCTTACCCCTAAGTTTGATCTGACACCTAAAAGTATCAAAGCTTCACATGTGGAGATATATTTAGTTCCATAAAATTCATCCATGTAGCCAAGTGGAGTACTCACGAGGCTTAAGGAATAAAACCAACAAGATGCAGAATACCCTAAAGAAGAATGTCTTATAAATAATATAGGGAGGAGAACAATAAAGGAAATAGGAAAGAAACAACCAACAAGGAGAAAAGATTAGAATCTAGGCATCATTTGGAAGTTCACTAGTATCTGAACCCAAGTTCTTTTCCATTAAAATATCCAGAAAGAAAGTGTCATCGGAGATACAATTCAGTGGTAGTTCTAAATCATCATCAGTGAAATAATGAATATAGTATCTTAGAGAAATAGGGTAATGGGAAATAGGTACAAATCTGAAGCTTTAAGAGACTCAATAGCAATAGAGAAACTAGTTTTTCCACTCATCTAGGAGATGAAGCTCGAAGATAGTGAAATTGTAAAAGTTGGAATGAAACAATGGAAAGTAAGCCAACTAATAACACTTAGTGCTAGAGAGGCATTGGGAGGAATATGCATGTCATGGGATTGTATGCTATGTGAGGTTGTTCATTCAAAGGCAAGAAAACACTATATCCTCACTTAGTCTAGTTCATAGAAACAATGGTCATCAAATTTAGGTATATAACATCTATGATCCAATACATTACAGAGAAAAATTGGAATGTCAACAATATTTATATGAAATGAAGGATCAATTTTGTTCATAATAGTGTAATAGAAGGTGAGTTTGGGGTGAAAATGAGAACATGAGTAACCCTTTTTTGAGTAAGCCATGACGAGGGTGGTGCAATGTGGCTGTGTAGAAGGTCAACAAAACTCTAGGCTACGATTTTGCCAAAAATACAACAATATTATTGGATTAAAACATGGAAAAATATTAGTTGAGAGTTTATAAAACTTTTGGCTGAAATATTTTCTTTGGTAAGATTTTTTGGTTAGCGAAAACAACAAATTTTGGAACAATTTCATAAACCTACAGCGTGAATAAAGGTGGACCCATGTAAATTTAAAATATCATTTATGATACTTTTTATGAATGGATTAATCTTTGAATCTAACTTGTAACCATACAATAATTGTAGAATTTAGTCAAGAACCATTATTCATGAATAATTTTGTTCTAAATTTTATCCTTTAGGAATTTTAATTTCTCAAAATCATAGGAAATGAAAATTCAATATCAACAAAACACCAATACCAAAAAAATAAAAAAAAATCATAGTACACTTCCTCACATTGTTCTCTTCAAAAGGGTATTTTTTAGTTTTCTTGGTAATTATCACATAAAATATAAAATTGGTGCCTACAAAAATGTGCCAATATGATACCATTCTTTTGTTTTACTCTATTTTGATAAATAATAAAAAATAGTGCTTAAATATGAAAAATCACAAAATATAGTCTAGGCACTAATGGAAACTATGTAGATTGTGATAATATATTTTTTCCCCTAAAATGAATAATCATCTCTAAGAAAACTAGCCACCCATGTAGGTCCACATTACCTTACCTAAAATTTTAAAGTATATGTAGTCAATAAACTATATATATATGGAGAAAGAAAAACTTTATATTCATAACCAAAAGGAGAATATGCATATTGTTGTCCTCAAGAGGAATCTCTTCTAGCTTTTCAATTACATTCAATATCTATTGGCCTACTGGACACCTTAATGGATTCTATACTTCCTTAACTGTTTAAATTACATTACAAATTATGCATTTCCTTAAGAAAAATGATCAAAAATACCACTAAGATCTATAAACATAAATTCATTTCTTCAAAAAATTTGTTGTCGATGAACTTTATCACTATGAAGGCCCCATATTCCAGGGACAACACCTATTTATAAATTTGTTAGCGATCTCATTTAATTATATTAGGATATGGTTGAAAGAGATCCATTCCAACCTGTCCATGAAAGAACATATTTTTCACATGTGAGGCTGGAAACTTCCCACCTGTAGTTGAGCCTTTCCATTTTCCCAATATATCTCTACCCATTCATCTCCAAACACCTGTACCTTCATTATATTTAATATTTACACATGAAATAACAAATCCCATAAATCTGCTAGTTCAACATTAGTATTAGAACCTAGCCCTGGAGAGTATCAGATGTGAAAATAATGGGAATTGGAAATATAAAGGACAACCCTAGCATGACACATGGATGGGTAACCTTGTATTTCCTCATCAAAGAATCCCCATGAGACTCCTTCCACCAAAGTAGGCATGACTGGCACGTGGAATTTTTTTCTTTTTTTCTCTCACTTCAATTCCTTCATGAGCTTTCCTATTAGACCTATAGTTACTTCGAATGGGATATATATATCCTGGAATACTGATGTGTTCCTTGAACACCATAATAAATAAAAGTAAAATAAAGGGAGAGAATAAAAACTTTCGTTTACCATATTTTCTTTCCACGATCTGAGACAATCCTCTAGGACCTCACTTGGAACATGATTTTCAATTTTGAATTCCTTGGATATACTTTTCCATACCCGCTTCGCAAAATAAAAATTCATAAAGAAGTGTTAAATCGATTCAAAATCATATTTACACAAAGGGAACCTATTGGGACCATTCTATCCTCGCTTTAGTCCATTTTCCCATGTCAGGATATTATTCTCCATAACAAACCATAAATGTATTTTTCCTTTGAGAGGAACATTTGATTTCCAAGTGTAATACCAGCACCATATTCTTTCACTCGTAAAAAATTCAGCTTCTTGCATGAAGTATCCTAATTTTTTTGTATAATATCTTGTCTTCTCATTTCTTGATCATAAAAAAATTTCCTCTTCATCCTCCCTTAGAGAGATGAATTTGGACTTGAGAAAATTCATATATCCTTCACATTCATCTGCCTTTTCCCCTATGAGGTCCATAAGATCACCCAACTTCAATAAAATTATTCCTACCTGAACATAATCCCCAATTGTTTCATATTTTAGGAAGAAGGTGCCACAATTGTGTAGATCTCCCAATAGATCATCTGAGTGTTTATATCCTTCCCTTGAATTAAACCATGGGTTCTCACCTATCCTTATTTTTTTACCATTTCCAACGTTCCATACCAGCCGAGAGCTAATCAATGGAAAATACTCCATCATAGTATTCCATCCAATCAAGCTATTGCATGATAATTTTCTTGGAATTTTGATCCATTCTAAAAACAACTTCCCTAGTATGTTTTTTGTGTCCATGAATCTTCCCCAAAGAATATTTTTGTGGATCAGTATCCATAGGCTTTTGTCTTCCAATGCTCGACCGAAACAATATATATTTTTGATTCCCCATCCCCCTAATGCCTTTGGAATTTCCAAGTTGGACCATTTTACTAGCGAGATTCCTCCTTTTTCCTTGTTTCCCACCCATAGAAACAAATTTTCCAAATTTTTGTTAATAGGCCTATGGGAATTTTTGCAATTGTTGTCCAATACACAAGAATACTAACTAGAATTTATTTTAGTAGCATAAGTATTTCTCCTCTTGAAATACACCTATACAACCAGAAAAATATTCTTGATTGGATTTTCCTAACCATCCATGCCTAGTCCTTGAAATGGTAATCATTTGTATTTAAAAAAAAACCCAAGGTACTTTAATTCCCCATCAAATACTTTCTTGTCAAATAACAATAAGCATACTAAATTGCCCGAGCTTTCCTCCCAGATACCATACATAATAATTATGTACTTTGACTTGTTGATTTTCATCCCTATGACAATGCATAAAATATCCAAAATCCTTTTCTATCCCTACACCAAAAATAATAACATCATCAACAAATAATAAATGAGAGAGAATTTATGAGTTGGTGATTTTCATTCCCTTCAGAAGGTTGTCTCTTCAATATTTATTGATCAACAAACTAAGCCCTTCAACTATGATTAAGAAAGTAAAGGGGGAACATAGGGAATCCTTGGAGAAGCCCTTTGGAATCCCAAAAGAAACCTGAGGGAGACCTGTTTATGAGGACAATGAAAGATAAATATTCCATTCACCCCATTATCCAATTTACCACTTTTAAATCCATCCCCAATTGAATGAGGGATAACCTAACATATGTCCAATTGAACTTGTTAAATGCTTTTGAGAAGTCGAGTTTCAAAAACAAATAAGGAATATTTTTAGTTTTGATGAAGCGCAATGCTTCTTGGGTAAGAGAGACTGCATCATGTATTTGTATTTTGAAGAAAAATCCATACTACTCCTCAGAGATTATCTCATTGAATATAGGTACTTTTAGATGATTAGTAATGGCTTTTTCTATCAACTTGAAGATCAAATTGCAACAAACAATTGGACGATAGTATTCCCAAGAAACAGGGTCCCTCTTCTTGGGAATGAGATCCAAGAAAGAATTTTTTAGAGACCCCAAGACTCTTTTGAACCCATGGGACTCATGAAATACCTTAAGAAAGTCAATCTTGAGAAAATGATAAAAGCCAAGATAACATTCTACCAGTCGGCCATCAAGGCCCTAACTTTTGAATTTATGAAAAGAATATAAGGTGGACAATATTTACTTGTCAGAGATATCATCCAAAAAGGAACCATTCGTCTCAGTTGATATGGAGTGATGAAAAAGAGAAATGGCATTTAAGATTTCCGATATGGGGCACCCTATCGGCCGCTTCAATAAGTTAAAAAAGAATATTTTACCTACCTTTGATATATTTCCACTCAAGGACATATTTGTCCCCTCGAGATCATTTATCTCCCAGATGGAGTTTGTTATCCTCCAATACCTTGCATAATTGTGGAAAAGTTGTGTTGTTTTCCCCTTCTCTGATCCAGATTTCCCTACTTTTTTTCCTCCATTTGGATTATTCCAATTCCAACAACTCCTCTCTTTTCCTCAGTAATGAATTGAATTCAGATTATTCTTTCTCGAATAGAGACCCAATTTTCCTTTTGATGAGAAAAAAAACCCAACTTTTCTTCCACTTCTCTAATAACAATTGCATTTTTTTTACTTGTGAGCCTTGGGCTAAGAATAGGTGAATTTTTTGATATTTTTAATATTTTTTAAGAATTGTTGCATCAAACAAAATCCTTCCTCCTCAACCAGAGGACATCACGTGTCCATTACCAATTTCTTGTAATTCTCCTCTAGCCAATATTTTTTAAACTTTAATGGAGATGGATTCCTATCTCATGCCTAGAAAATTTATAAGACTAATATGATTGGATATCTCTCTGATTTCCACTATGGATTTAAACCACCGTTGTTTGTCAAGGATCCCTTGTCAGATTGTTGAGTCCTCAAAATAAACTCTTTTTTTCACATTCCTATCCTAAATTTCCATCCAAAATGCCATATCTATGACTTAGATATATCCCATTTTATCTTTTTTTTTTTTTCCATAAAATCACGATCACGTACATAACAAGTTCATTGAAGAATGTTGAAGGTAAAATTGCCTATTTTATGCTTAATTTCCTTCGTCTTTACAAAAATATAATTTAATTAGTTATTATTCTAATGAGTAGATACACAATCTTCTGATTTTGTAGCAACTCAAAATACAGTTATGTATCCTAGTCACTAAAACAATTTTATGCAATGAAATTGTTGTTCTATAGGGATGCGATCACTCTAGGACTAGACCCCGACATAAGGAAGATGAAAAATTGTTCCCTAAAGCTCGTCCACATGTTATCTTAGTGCAAAAATCCTCCACATCACCACAAAAGTAATTCAAACCTACAGTCAAATGTGTGCATGTGGTAGAGTTGCACAAGCCAACTTGATCAAATCATTACACGAGGAAGGAATGAGATCATATTAATTAGAGAAAATCATGCATTCTTTCATAAATTTATCCAATACATGGATGACCAAGCTTAAACCATACCTTCACGAAGACTGTTAGATCCAATTTTTCATGTACACCTATGTAATTTGTTGCGAACAATTTGTGAGATCTGTATAGTTTGGATCTATGCAATCTCATTTGTATTGTATAAATATAGGTACTCAAACCTTTAGAATGGATACACTTATTGATATCATATTGTTGTAATCATATTTTTGTTTAGATTAATATAAGTTTTGGTTACTATATCTTTATGTGAGTCTCATATTCTAAGTTTATAAAAGGTAAAGTTTTATGCAATCTTTCCAAATAGTGTTCCCCAAGCTAGGAGCCCCCCTTGAGAAGGAGAACACTACTATTTTCTTTAAATTTTGGTATTGAATTTCTTATTCAGTTCCATTCATTTCTATTTCTTTTCATTTCTTTTATTCAAGCTTTATTATTTCTATTCACACAAAGATAACTAACATAGATGACATCAGTTGAATAATTGATTGGTATTTCCATAGCAGGAACTCTCATTGCTTTCGATAATTGAAAGAATGTTATTAATAGTCCAGTATATTGATGATACTAAGTGTTGGAATTATATTTTTGTCTTTATAATTCTATTTCTACATCACTAGTAAATTCTCTACTCATTTTGCAGCTGAACAAAACCCTATTTCTACAACTAAGGCAATGAAGATTTTTTTCCTTATGCATAGTTAGATAGATTAAAATACCAGTACTTGCATATATTTTGCATTGAAATTCATCATTTTATGATCCCTAGGTTGATAATTTAATGTAGCATAGTTCACTAATTGAATTGAATGGCCTTTTTGGCACCGTTGTCAGGGAAGTACAAAGAGGCATTTAGTTTTTCTTTCTTGTAAATGCACATAGGAATTAATGCATGGGAAGGGAGACAAGAAGACAAGAGGTAAGAACCTGTACATTTTCTATAAGTAGGGTATTATAGATTCCCTCTTCAACCATTTAAATATGATAAGTAGAATGCATGAATAGGCATAGAGATAATAGAGGTATATTTACTAGCAGTAGGAGTACACCAAACACCACTTCACCCACTCCATCACATGGTAGTATAAAATACACACAATCAAATAATCCATCTGCAAGTAGAACTAAAAGAGGAGGACGATTAGGAAGAATTGTGACTATGCAAACAAAAGGAAAAAGGAAA
>JASDQU011245147.1:7274-18172 GCA_032191745.1 Picea mariana
TCTTTTTTTTTGTCTTTGTCTATGTCTAGGAAGAAAAATAAATATATTAATCAAAATTGTGAATATACATATTAATGTATCTCATGAGAGTTTCCATTTCCTTTCACTTTACTTACATTTCAAACCTATTTCATCTTTCTTTATTACATCCTTTTTCTTAACATAATCTATACATTAGCAAAAAAAAATCACTCTATCATGCATAACAATGCTTACAAAAGAAAAACGTTATTTAAAGCCAGAAGTTCATCTCATGTTGGAACTTTCCTTCAAAAACTTCCTCAGTAATGAAATCTCCATTATCCAAAGATAATGCTTATTTAGAAAACTTGTTTTCCTGACCATTAAGATCCTTGGGGACTTGGGGATACGATTGATTGAAAACCATTCCATAGTTGATAGAAAATTTCGAATCTACACCATTAGATTCTCCAGTCTCAACACCTTTATCAAATTATTTCCATTCAACCAATCTAATACAGACTTGGAGTCCCCCATGATTTGTATTTTTTGCAGATTTAAGAAGGTTACCTAGATCAGAAGAGCCCATAAAGCCGATAGTTCTTATTTTGTATTTGTCCCTCTTGTCGATGCATGTCGAATTTTGAAATAATGACTATTAATAATAAATAAAACAACACCAACCCCACAACTAGGTGGGTGACCCTGACTTGCTCAATCAAAATATCCCCACAAAGTTTCCTTGTCTAGAGAAGGACTTTTGAGAAATTTTTGTTTTGGAACTTTTGCCTTGCACTTGAATTCATTGGATAATCTAACAACTAAGGCAACGAACATAGATGATGGAATGAACATGTATTCAAAAATGAATACATTACGATCCCACCATACAAAGTAGACCATGAAAATATGAAGAGAAACGAAAAACTTGAGAGCCTGGATCCTCTCTCTAGGATTTAGTCCATTTGAGAAAATTACTAGAAAGGGTTGGTCCTAATTGTTTCACTAATTTGGAGACCTTTGATTTGAAATATTTAGCATACTGGCACGAAATGAAGAGATGCACCACAATTTTTGGCTTGTTCTTGCAGAGTGCACATCTGTTTGGACCCCTCATTTTAGCATGTTGTCCCACGTTAACATTTTTTTTTCAATGGCCAACCAAAGCATTTTGTTTGATTTTAAAGGAGCTGAGACTTCCACATATACAACCACAACCAATTTTTTTTCACCTGCAAAGGAATCTTCTACTTGATACAAATATCTTAGCTTGACTATGTATATCCCTATTTTCTCATTCTTAGCCTACACAAATGAGTGTGCGTCTTCCTCCTTGAGCTTAATATAGCATAAGTTTAAATTATCTATGTAATTGTTCCACTCCGTTATATGAGTACCATTCAGCTCCATAGCGGCAATCATCATTTTCCATGTGCTTCTCCCTAAATAATCTCCTCCTACTATACTTGCATCCCATAACGAATATATGCCTTAATCGTGTAATGCATAAACCAATTCCCTCGAGAGATTAAAATAAGAATCCATGTTCACCCATTGATCGAAGTGGATATCGGTGGCCACCCACCTATTCCACTGGCTCAAAAAACAGTTTTCCACCTTGGTATTTTTTTGGCATTTTTTTGGGTTCCAAGCATCCGGGGCCGTTTTGAGGCCCTAAACGACATTTTTTGGGATTTGGGGCCCATGTGATTGCTGAAGGCATTGACCTGGGCCAGTCAAAAAATTTTCTTCTTGATTATACCTTTCCAACTGGTCATCATGCACCTAAAATAGTGATCGTATGCAAAAGGTACGACCCTGAGAGGTTGATGTACTAACTTACCCAAACGGGGCCCAACTGGCTTTTGGCACTTCATCTCCTAGGGTTAGGTTTCTGGATGTATAGGGTTTTTGACATTCATGTTTATTGTAAAAGGCCTTCAGAGCCTCATTGTAACCATCTTTTTGTGAATGACAGAAGTTGTCACATCTCTTCTCAGAGATAAGCCGCCACCATTCTAGCAAGCTTGTTTTTCGCTGCATTTTATAGTTTCAACTTATTTCCTTATTGAATAGAAAACCAGTTTTACTATATCATTGTTATTCTGTGTTAAGAATCTATTAATAATCTGTATTCATTTTGTTCTTCTCATAAAATCTGGATCAATGATATTACAACGGTATTCTCCTTTTCGTCTTAATGCATGTCCCCAATGAGGTCAGAGTACAAAGAATTGGGTCTCAAGCTTGTTTCTCTTGAGGAAAAAATCTCTTGCACACCCAAGCAACCTCTCAGGGCAGGAGAAAAGAAAGATGAAGGGACAAGAGATCCTTTCAAAATGTTTCCTAAGGAATCCCTCATGCAATAGAGGAATTAGATGATGGATAGTTTCATGCAAATCCTTCGGCGGCTACCAACATGCGACACATCTTCTTCGAGCGGAGGCGCCGCCCCCTTCAAGGTAAACTTCAACCTCGATAGTCCTGTATTTGAAGGTCAAATAGACGGAGATGTTGTAGACAAGTGGTTGAATCTACTATAAGGGTATTTTTTTGTCCATAACTTTTTGAATAGAAAAAATATTACTTTTGCGCTCCTCAAAGCCATTCCCCATGTCAAAGATTGGTGGGAAACTTTCTGTGAGAAAAAGGAAACAGAGGAACCCTCATTATTTATAGTCATGACCACCTAGGAATCCTTTAGGGATGATACTAAGGAACAATACTACCCTATGGGAAGTTATGACGACTTGTTTACCAAATGGACCAAACTACGGCAAGAAAGAGACCAAGCAATGCCAGAGTTCACAAATATCTTCCATATCTTGTGCACCAAGCTGGGTATCAAATATTAAGAGTGACATCTGGTGCTCAAATATCGCAGTTCTCTGCATAGATACATCTAGACTGAAATTGAATTTTTGGACATCTTGTTCTTGGATGCAACCTATCGATATGTCATCAAAATAGAGTAGAATATCAAACAAAAGACGCAGCAATTTGGGACTGGGAACCCCTCACAGCAAAATCTAGGAAAGAGCGGCCCCAACCCACAAAACAAAGGAAAGAGAAAATATGGACAGTATCAGGAAAACCGGTCCAAGCCGCAATCAAAGAAGGACACCGAAAAGACAAATAAAGATACTAGGAAGTGGTACAACTTCCATTAGAGCCCTTGGCATAACACTAATGATTGCCATTCAAAGCAGTCATTGGTGGCCGAAGTGAAAGACTCAGAATCAGATGCGGGTTCTGACTCTAGGTCAGAACCAGAAAGGGGAAGATGGATCATTGATGCAGAACCTAGTGCCACCATTGCTACCACCAACCTCCAGTCTGGTGAGCTAGATGAGCTAGAAGAAGGAGAGTGCCTCTTCCATTAAAAAATGTGGGTAAAAGGCACCCCTATGCACTTCATCGTTGATAGCGGTAGCTAGAAGAACCTCATCTCAACAGAGGTTGTCAAGCAGCTGGCCCTTCCAACAATGCTGCAACCACAACCCTACACCATTGTATGGCTCCTCCAAGGAAGCGATCTAGGTGTCAGCCAAAAGTGTCGACTGTCGTATGACATCAAGCCCTTCAAAGACAAGGTATTGTGTGATTTTGCTCCTCTCGAAGTTTGTGATGTTCTTTTGGGCCAAACTTATTTATGGAAATGTCATGTTGTATATGAGACTAGACATCGTAGTGTTATTATTACTTTGAATAGGAAATTGTACAGGATACCCGAGGTAGTCCCACCTAGTGTTATTTCCTTGATCTCTGCTAAGCAATGCAGGAAGGTCATCTCTCAGATGGGAAAGTTTTTATTCTTCGTGATTCCCTCTCAAAATGAGAGAAAGATCACAACCACATCAATGGTCTTTGTGGTCGACCTCTCCACACAACAGAAGTAGGTAGATAAGGTCATGGAAGAATACTCAGATATCTTCTCCTCACCTACCAGGGTACCTCTGCACTGTCAGGTCAAGCACCCCATCGATATGACCCCCATCACATCACTACCCAATGGACCAGCCTATCGTCGCTCTCTGTTAGAGAATGAGGAGATCAAACAACACATCCAAGAAATGATCCACAAGGGGCACATCCGTCCCATCTCATCACCTTGCGGGAGACCAATCGTGCTGGTACAGAACAAAGATGGAACCTGGCGACTCTGCATTTATTACCAGGCTCTGAATAAAATCACAGTCAGAAACTGGTACTCGATTCCTCGAATAGATGACCTCCTTGATCAACTCATGGTGGCCAAATACTTCAGTAATATTTATCTGGAGTATGGCTACCACCAAATCCCGATAGAACAAACATATGTATGGAAGACTGCCTTCAAGTCAAAGGAAGGCCTTTTTGAATGGTTGGTCATGCCCTTTGGTTTGACAAATTCTCCAACAACTTTCATGAGGATGATGGATGATATCCTGCGACCATTCACCAATACGTTTGTAGTGGTGTATCTGGATGACATTCTAATTTACAACAAGACTTGGGCAGAGCACTTGTAGCATATTCAACAGGTTTTGCACACCTTTTAGCAACACAAGCTATACACCAACTTGGAAAAATTCTCCTTCGGATGGTCATGGTCCATTACCTGGGCTACATCGTTGATCATCGTGGCGTGCATGTGGATCCAACCAATATCCAATTTATTCATGACTGGCCAGTCCCAACCACACTCACTGAGATTCAGAGCTTCTTAGGCCTTGCCAATTTCTACCACAGGTCCGTGTTAGGATTCTCCCATATTGCATGGGCCCTCAGCCAAATAACCAGGGGTGGTGATAAGGAAAAATTTGCATGGGGTCGGTCCCAACAACAAGAATTTGATGATTTGAAGCAAATCTTGTGCTCAGCCCCAATACTTTCACTACCATACCCATAGCAACCCTTTGAAATCGAGACAAATGCTTCAGACTATGTTGTGGGCGTCATTCTCACTCAACATGACCACTCCATGGCCTATCATAGTGAAACACTATCAGATGTTGTCCACAAGTACCCTACTTACGACAAAGAAATGTACTCCATTGTGCAAGCTTGCCTCCAGTGAACAAATTACATTCTTGGGAAGGAGACCCTTATCCACACTGATTATAAGCCATTGCAATTCATGCAGACACAAGGAAAATTGTAGAATGACCGCCATCAAAATCGATCTACATACTTGCAGCAATTCCACCTCAACATCAAGTATAAAACGGGAAGCACCAACCATGTTGTTGATTGCCTCAGTAGACTGTCAGATGCAACACTCATGGCAGTGCTAGACTCTTGTGGCCATGAGACCTCCTAATGGCCCCAACTCTATGAGACAGACATGGACTTTGCCACCACCTACCAAATTTTGGGTGCAAATGCAGTTGTCGATAATTTCCATCTTCAGGATGGGTTGTTGTGTTGTTTAGTCCATATCTATGTTCCATGAAGAGAGCGAGCGAAGATGATCTGGGAAGACCACTATAGTCAGGTGGCAGGACACTTTGGCGTCAAAAAGACAGTGGCAATGCTACAGAAACATTTCTACTGGTTGAAACTTTGACAAGAGGTCAGCAAGTATATCAGGTCCTGCACTGTCTGTGCTATTGCCAAACCGACCACTAAGAAATAGGGCATGTACACCACTCTTCCTACTACTGACAAGCCATGGGAATCCATCTCAGTGGACTATATGTCGGGCCTCCCATCCACCAAGCGGGGAAATGACTATGTTTTTGTGGTTGTTGATCACTTTTCTGAGATGGTGATTCTAGTTGCCTTCATGAAGAGCATCATAGTAGAGGCCACTGCCAAGCTCTTCTTTGAACAAGTCGGGTACATTTTTGAATCCCACAAACCATTGTCTCAGATCAAGACATTCGATTTCCTAGCACATTCTGGTCAAGCCTTTTGTCATTGTTGGACACCAAGCTCACCAAATTCACAACCTTCCACCCCAAACAGATGGCCGAACCGAGGTCGTAAATCGAATGATTGTGCATATCTTTCACATGTATAATTCCAAGCACACTCGTACATTGGATGAGAGTCTTTCCTATGTCTAGCATAGCTACAACTGAGCCCTGCATAGCTCAACCAACCACAACCCCTTTCAGGTGGGGTTCGTATTCCAACCATTGGGTCCCATAAATGTTGCACTTCCCCTTGCGGTCACCTCAACCGAATCATCTCCTACTCCAACTGAAGCTAACAAATCCACCTGGTTCATTAAGCGGATCCAGCACATCCGTCAACAATTTTAGGATATCCTACAGAAATCTAGTGACAAGTACAAGCAACTCCATGATCAACATCGGGTTCCACCTAAGTTTCAGGTGGGCGACGAAGTTTGGTTGAACTTGCAGAAAGAACGCTTTACAAGACCCCATCAAAAGATTCTCCCACTCCGTTATGGCTCGTACACCATCACTAGGTCTATGGGGGATAATTATTTTGAGCTTAACATTCCTCCTTTCCTTGGCCTGCACCAAGTGTGCAATGTGGATCTTCTTTGACCTTATTTCCCACCAGTATTGGACACCTCAGAAGTAGCAGAACAGCTGACACCAATAGAGCTGAAACCCAACTACATACAACATGCATCCAGTGATCATATTGTGGACACACGGATCAAGGGCACTCAACAACAAAGGATTGAGATTTATAGAGTCGTCAAAGTAGGGCATCTCTTGCACCAAGGAAAGTGGCTCACCCGAGGCCAAATTCATCATAAATTTCCTCATCTAATGGGGGAACTCAACGCAATGGAGACGATTGCTTCCTAAGGAGGGAGTATTGATCCATGTGGATATCGGTGGCCACCCACCTATTCCACTGGCTTGAAAAACAATATTCCACATTGGCAGTTTTCGACAGTTTTTCGGGTTCCAAACTTGTGGGGCCATTTTGAGGCTCTAAACGATGTTTTTTGGGATTTGGGGCCCGGGTGATTGTCAAAAGCACTAACTTGGGCCAGACAGAAATTTTTATTCTTGGTTAGACCTTTCCAACAGGCTTTCGTGCGCCTAAAACGAAGATTGTATGCAAAAGTTACGACCCCGGGAAGTTGATGTACTAACTTATCCAAACGGGGCCCACCTTATTTTGACACTTCATATCCTAGGGTTAGGTTTTTGGATGTCTATGGTTTTTTACATTCATGTTTATTGTAAAAGGCCTTCAGTGCCTCATTGTAACCATATTTTTGTGAATGAGCCCAATCATCACATCTCTTCTTAGAGATACGTCGCCACCATTCTAGCAAGCTTGTTTTCCATTGCATTTTACAGTTTCATCTTATTTCCTTATTGAATAGAAAACCAATTTTACTGTATTGTTGTCATTCTGTATTCATCATATGTTAATAATCTGTATTCGTTTCATTCTACTCATAAAATCTAGATTACCCATGGATCTTTGCTTATTCTTATTCTCTTACCATTTCCAACCTACCATACTGTCCATTTTCCAACTAGGTGAACATCCTCCACCATGGATCTCAAGGAAATCAAGTTGTTATTTCCCATATTTTTATGTGATCTAATAAAATCCATGATCGAATTCCCCCCAAAGTATTTATATGTTAATATCCATCCCCAAATCATCGAATTGTGGATTAACCTCCATAGGCTCTTTGTGGAAAGATATTTACAGAACCAATTAATATTTGTAATGCCCCATACTCCAATATCTCTCGGCATCACCAAATGGGACCATTTTACTAATGGCATTCCTCTCGAATCATTTTTTCCAGACGAGAGGAAATAAAAACACACCTTACAGATCTTTGTGAGAATACCATTTGAGATTTTTGAAATGGTTTCCTAGTAAACTGGAATACTTCTTAATATTGATTTTAAAAGGACAAGCCTAGCCCCTCTATTAATTGGTAGTCATAGAGGGGACAAAGTCATTAATATTGCATGGATTTTCTTGACTATTCAATGCTACTCATAATAGGAATATGAAATCGGTTTCAATATAAAACAAAGTTACTTAAATCTATCTTCAATTCCTTTTCACGAAAATGTGATGATTGTGTCCAGTTATACAAATACTTCTTCTAGAATGGACTTAACATATATAATTGATTTGAGAAAATTTATTTTCATTTCTAATGCAACAAAAAATCATCCAATATCTTTTTCAAAGCTACATAGTACTGAAAGGAACCTACACCAACTAAAATTACATCAACAACAAGGAGTAGGTGGGATAAAAATTATGAGGAAGTGATTTTGAGACCTTTAATGGTCCCATCCCTTTGTGCTTGCTTTAACATCCTGCTAAAACGTTCCGCAACAATAGGAAAAAAAAGGGACAACAAACATCCATGTCAGATGCCCCTTGAGGAACAAAAAAGGGAAGAGGAAGATTAATTTATTAAGACTACAAAGGAGAAATATCTGATGCATGCCATGATCCAATTGACCAAGTTTGTATTCATTCCCATATGAATCAAAGCTAGGAAAAAAAAGGTCCAATTGACTATATCGTAATAATTGGAATGACCTAGCTTCAATACTAGATCAGGGGTATTTTGACTATATCATAATAATTGGAATGACCTAGCTTCAATACTAGATCAGAGATATTTTTTATCTTGACATACTAGATCAGGGATATTTTGACTATATCATAATAATTGGAATGACCTAGCTTCAATACTAGATCAGAGATATTTTTTATCTTGACAGAATTCAATGCTTCATGAGTGATTGAGTATGCATCATGGATTTTTCTCTTAAAGTGAAATATGTGTTGTTCCTTAGAGACAAACTCACTTAAAATAGGTTTAAGGAGATTAACTATTAATTTGTCTATGAGTTTGTAGATGAGGTTGCAACAAGAAATGAGACGAAAATATTCGAAGGAATACGAGGATTGTTTTTTAGCGATGAGATCAATGAAAGCAGTCTTGAATGAACCAAATATATTACCATATATCCATGATTCTAAGACTACCTTTAGGAGATTCTATTTTATCAAATAATAAAACCCAAACAAAAATTCAACGGTTAAATCGTCTGTCCCATGAATTTTACTTTTCTAAAAAGAGGAGAGTGTATCCAGAATATCCTTTTTTGAGATTTCATATCGGATAGAATCAGTCATTTCCTTAGTAATATACCTAGAGAAAATCCTTATAATATTCAAAATTTTAGTGATTGGACACCCAAGGAGATATCTAAGAGGGAAATTAAAAATACTTTCCATCATTTTCTAAGAGGGAAATTAAAAAACTTTCCATGATTTTCCATACCTCGAGAGGAGGAGACTTGATTTCAAAGTTTCCTTTGACTTGTAAATTTGTGATTTTTTTTTGAATTATTATCTCTGTCCTTCAACCAAACTAATGTGATTTTTAAGCACCTAGGAAGGATGGAAGACGCACTCCCCAAGGAGGAGAGCACACATCTCAAGGAATACCAGTGTGGCACTACCACAAAGGTGCACATGCTTCCAGATGCAACACACTTCACCACAAAGGGAAGATGGAATGCATCTCTACCTGGGAGGTTGGGAAAAAGTCCCAAGGACTAGGAAATGGTCAACTAAGATAGTTTGTAGGGTTTGGAACATTTTCTAGCTATTGGTTAGTTAGAATTGGTCCACTTTTGATCAAAACCATTGTATGTTCATCCTATCCTATATAAATGCTTCCTATTGTACTAAATAAGATGAATGGTTCATTTTGCTTACTCATATCCTGTGTTGTTTTTATCTCTCTCGGTCAATTGTCTTTGGATTTATATGTTATATTACAGATGAAATGGTATGAAATAATTAGTCCAAGGTGCTTATGCTCAACTAGTCAGAGATTTCAATGGTAAATCCATGCAAACCCATATCACTTCCCGTATGCGCTAGGCTTGGAATTTTTTTTTGGAGGTAAGGGATGTGCTAGGGTTTCTTTTCACCTTTCTCTCTCTCTCTCCCAAGAGGTGAACTAGGGAAACCCCCTCTGCCTCTCATATCAAGAAGATTTATATAGGTGTGATATGGAAACCCCTTGCTCCTCTCTGCTTAGTTTGAAATCCAAAGTTGAGCTAGGGTTTTTCCCCTCCTCTTCTCTACAGATAAGTGACCTATCTTTTAGATATGGATAAGAGAAACATTATTTTATGAAGATCATGCCTCCAAGAAGGGACACTTCAGAGGATGATTCCTCTTCTGTCAACTCTTCCCCTATCCAAGAGTTGTCTTTGGCTCTTAATGAGCTTATTAGATTGCAGCATCAGACTCCAACTCCTTTGCAACTAGATGAATTCTTCCAGCTTCTTAATTCCTCTAGGAATATCAATGGCGACATTTTGTATTCTTGGATTTGAAGCCTCTCTACATACTTTAGCACTCATCATGGCATCTATGATGAGGAGAAGCTTCAAATTGCTAGCTTACAAATGGAAGTTGTTTCCCAAGCCTGGTGAGATAATCTACCCATTCGGAAAAAAATCATTACAGATTTGCAGGAATCTGCCTCATCTTCTAATCCTCCTATTGTCTCTTGGGAATCTCTCTGTAAAGCRCTCCATAATAGAATCTATCCTACTAACTACCACCAGAATCTTCTGGCTCACTGGTTACAGCTCCACCAATTCTTAGGCTAGTCCATGAAACAATACATTAAAATATTCACCAGGCTCTATATCCACCTTCATATTTAGGACTTTGAAGAGGTACTGATAGTAAAGTTTAATTATGGTTTAGTAAATTCATGTTTATTGATTTTTTTTAAGACAGAAGCATTTAGTGGCTCAAGATTTGGTGAATCGATTAAAGTTTAATTATGGTTTAGTAAATTCACGTTTATTGATTTTTTTTAAGACAGAAGCATTTAGTGGCTCAAGATTTGGTGAATCGATTAAACCTACCCACCGCCCCTCATCCCTCTCCTTATCAATTAGGGTGGGTTCATAAGGACATACCTCGTCGCATGGTCACATGCAGGT
>JASDQU011245148.1:0-10011 GCA_032191745.1 Picea mariana
CTAGGTCCTTCGAACTCTCGGGTCTTGAAATGCCGAAAAGGGATTAACGGGTTTTGGCTCTTCCCTTAGCCTCTATCCATGTGACCACCACTCTGTGTCTGCGTGCTTAACTCCAAAGCGCTACTGGCTTTCGCGATTTAGGGAATTGCGATGAAAACATTCTCCTATTCTCTGTCTTTCAAAAAGCTGAAACTGGAAAAGGGCTTAATGGCTCCTTGGCTCCTCCCTTAACCCTTCTCTATGCAACCCGATTCTGTGACCTGTTGCTATTCCTCTGAATTCTTTTAAGGTTTCGTGATTCAAGGAATCATGATGCAAGCATCCTGCTCCTTTGTATTTCGAATCCCCGATCCACGAAATTCTGAAATCTCTCCCTCTGAGAGATCAATGACCCAGGCCCTTCTAGAACCAACTGCTATGATCCCACTGGATCGACGACTTGAAATATTTCGGGCCTTTCCCCGAAACCTTGACCGCTTTCCATGTGTCCTCCTTCATGGATGGTCCTGGTCCTTTTGGATATTTCTATGAAATGCCGACCAGTTGCCACATTTCCTCCTTGATGGACAGTCCTGGTCCTTTTGCGAATTCTCCTTTCACAATTTCTGGAGACTCTTCACTCTCGGTCTTCCGGTGTCTGAATCCCTGAAATGTGGGTCTATTGACATGCGTCCTTTGAGATGGATGGTCCCAAATGATTTTGGGACTTTGATAGGTTCTCTCTCTCTTCTACTCTTACAAGGGTTAAACCTCAGGCATCTTTTCTGGATCTGATGGCTCATGACAAATCGACACTTCTTCCTCAAAGTTTCTGCCGTCCGTTCTACCCTTCTGTGCGGTTCCCCAGAGATTAAACCATGTGCACCTTCTTTCGGATCTGATGGGTATTGTTCCTTTGCACTAGATCTGATGGCCTAGGTATAATATTCTGCACGTCTCCCAGGGACTAAACCACGTGCACGTATCCTTGATCCAATGACTCTCATGCCACTACACTCCCGATCCAATGGCTGGCCCGTTTTCACAGTTTCACGTCTCTGGGAGTCAAAAGATTCTCCCTCTTATGTTTCCCGGTACACGAAATGTCGAACAACTTAAACCATGCGCACCTTACTTCGAGATCAACAGATGTTGATCCATGCCTCCAGATCTGACGACTCAGATTTGAACATCTCCTATGTGCGCTCTTCCTATCTGAACACTGATCTAATGGTCCAGATCTCATCTTCCCAACTGATCTAACGTCAGTTGTTTCTCCTCCTTCCTGAGCTTCCCTTGCTCTCTAACTTAGAATAATTTCTAAGTATCAAAGGTTTCAACCTTCGATTCTTCCTCTTGTGAGCCCACTTCCTTTGGGTCTTGTCTGCGTTATAGAAACATTGCCCCTCCTGAGCTTTGTCAACTCAGAAACCTCAAAAGGTTTTCTCTATGTGCGTTCTCTCGCGCTTTCTCTTCTGAGCTTATGGGCTTAGGAAAAGTCCACTCTCGCACACTCTTGGTGCTATTGAGTATTTCACTAAACTCAGATCTAAGAAGTTTTCCTGGAAAGAAAACTCCCTATGCCCACCTGGCATTCTTCTGCTTGATGCACACCTTGTAGAGCCTACAGAGTATTCAACAACTCTGTGAGTGTCTTATCTTCGACACTTCCCTTTCCTCATAACTTGAAATAGATTTGTCTGGTGCACTCTATGCACTCTCTCAATGCTCTCTTGGTAGAGCTCTACAAAACCTTCAGTAGTTTTGTCTTCCCTGAAATCGAAATAGAGTTCCTTCCTGTGCACTCCTTGCACCTCTTCTGATGAAGGTTCAATGCTATCCCTCTTGAGATTTCCTGAGGTTACCTCACCTCTATTAATGCACACCTTGCAGACTATGTGCACTCCATGTACTTGGAAACTCAAAGACAAGAAGAAATTCAAACTTCTGAATTACTTCACCAATTATTCATTTAAAACATGAAATGCATAAAAAAATGCAAACACATACAGACAATTCATGGCAGGAAAAACTACTCTTCTATTAATTCAAAAATTCCTATACAAGGTGTTTACAAAGGCTGGACTGTAACAAGTCTCAGCTTTCTCTCAAGACCTCTCTTCTCTGGCCTCTCCTCCTAACTCTCTACTCTAATTTATTAATTAAAAAATGAGGTCTCCCATGAGCTTATCCTCAACCACCGTCTTTGAGCTATCACTATCTCAGAGTGGCTCCTACGACTAAATTACATAAATGGATACCCAGTCCTGACTACATCTTGGGATTGTTGTAGGAAACCATTAAACGAAACCTCAACCACTACCTATACAAAGGTGTGGTCTGGCATTAAAATCCTTACAACATTTATTGAAATTTCGAATTTCAAAATTGAGAGGGCTGTGCCTCTCCCTTTCTCCTTTAAATGCATGCTGGATGTGTTGGTTGGCTGGCACGCTGCTGACATGGAGCGATGATCTTGCATCAATGGGAATTATGAATTTATAGTGGTGTCATTTGGACTGACCAATGCACCAACGGTCTTCATGTGCTTAATAAATGACAAATTAAGAAATTATTTGGATAGGTTTGTCCTAGTATTACTAGATGACATACTTATTTATTCTAAGTCTAAAGAGGAGCATGAACATCACTTAAGACTGGTATTGCAAGTACTGAGAGAAAATACGTTGTATGCCAAGTTGAGTAAGTGTTCTTTTTATCAAAATAAGATCCATTAATTGGGACACATTATTTCAGAGCAGGGCGTAACAGTAGATCCAAAGAAGATCGAAGCCATTAGAGGATGGCCAACACCCAAAAATGTGTCAGACGTCAAATCTTTTATGGGATTATCTTGCTACTACAGAAGGTTCATAGTAGGGTTCTCTAAGATTTCTCATCCCATCAATTTTTTGCAAAGGAAGGAAACTAAATTTGAGTGGATACTCAAGTGTGAAAATAATTTTAATCTTTTGAAGGAATTACTTACTAGTGCACCTGTGTTAAATATTGCTGACCCAAATGAAAGTTTCGTGGTATGTACAGATGCATGTAAGGAAGGACTTGGGGGATTCCTCATGCAAAATGGACATGTCATTGGATATGAGTCTAGAAAACTTAAGGAACATGACAGGAACTATGCCACTCTCGACTTGGAACTTGCTGCCATTGTTCATGCCTTGAGGATGTGAAGGCATTATCTCATGAGGAATAAATTCGAATTAAGGACAGACCATATTGGCCTGAAGTATCTTTTTGAACAACCGACCTTGAATGCCCAACAAAAAAGATGGATGGAATTTTTAAGTGAATATGACTTTGATATCAAGGATATGAAGCAAAAGGAGAATAACATTGCCGATGTGCTTAGTAGAAGAGTGCATACTATGCATGCTACTGCTATCAGTATGCATCAATCAGACTTGAAGAGCAGAAGTTTATATGGTCTTGTTATAGAACAACATTACCTACAAGTAGAGGAAAACTTACAACAAGGATATGTACAATAGAAAATAAAGGAGTATGAGATAAAGGAAGATGGATTACGGATGCATAAAAATAGAATCTATGTTCCTAGTTCTGGAGAACTAAGGAATTTGGTATTGAAGGAAATGTATGATGTTCCTTATGCTAGACATCCTGGTTACTAGAAAACAATTACAACAACAAGAAGCCAGTTATTTTGGACGGGAATGAAGAAGGATGTTGCTGATTGAATCCCTCGATGTATGGAATGTTGTTACGCATCAAAATAACTCACTTCAATGATGACCTATTGTCATCATTACAAGTGTCGCAAGTGTCTCACTTTGGCCACAAATTTCGCAAATATCATACTGTCATCTTGCCTATGTAGTATCTCGAATGACATCACAAGGACACTTGACACATCCTAAAAGACTGGTTAAAAGAAGGATATGTCATTTGACGAAGTGATGCAGGAGCATCTCTCCATGTCAGCCAACCAGCTAGCCAACCACGTCTAGCACGCACGCATTCAAAGCTGAAAAGAGGCGTCGCCCTCATTTTGATTTAGAATTGAATGCAATTTAATGTTTAAAGCTGTTGAGATGGGAAGTCGTGCCTTTGCGCAGGCTGTAGATAAGGTAGGACTTTAATGTTTGTAAGGTTGAGATCTATATCCGGATAGCGGACTAGACAACCCATTCAATGTAATTGAATAGGGTAGGTAGATTTGGAGGGAAGAGCTCAAAGAGCCTCCTCATGTAAAAAGATCAATTGTATCTCTTGAGTAGTTAGTTGGTAAGAGGGAAGATTAGAGTCTGCGAGTAGAAGAAGAAGAGAAGGATCCGAGACCTTGTTACAGGCCATGCTCAGGAACACCTTGTAAATATAGGTGGTTGCCATATTTAATACAAAGAGCAGTTTTTCCTACATGACTATGTGTTAAATGAATGTCTGTGAGTGTTCTTCCTATGATATGAATGTATGTTGTAGATGTATGTTGTAGGCTTTCACTTGCAGGAGTGTGTTTGATTTCAGGTGAAGGTCTTTGAGGTTTCATGCCAGGAGGGCGTGACAGAGTACTGTGGTCTCTAAATACCAGTGCACTGAAGCACTTCTGAATACTGTGGGTTCAGAAAAAGACATGCTGCAACACAAGAACTGAAGTCAACAGCTCAGGAGGAAGACCTCAAGGTTGTTGAACACCCTGGAGGCAAGGTTGTGGAGGAAAGTACAGTTGCAGACAGAATCACTGAGGAGTTCTGTGAAGCTCTGCCAGGCGGGCATTGAGCCAATGCAAGGAGTGCATAGAAAGAGGAGGAACTCTGTTGTGAGTTCAAGAAGAACCGGAATCACTAAGGATTTTGTGAAGCTCTTCCAAGTCTAGGTATTGAGAAAGCGCATAGGTGCATGAGAGAGGATTGAACTGTTAGAAGTTCTGGGGAAAACCACTCTGTCGGAGGGGTATTGAGTAGGTGTGCAGAAAGGCACAGGAGGAAAGAACTCTTTGAGTTCCATGGTTAAGAGAAGAATCCACTGAGGGATCTTCGCAGGGTTACTGAATAACCGAAAATACTTAGCAACAGGTTTCTTGAGTAGAGGACAACTAGGAGGGTGTCAAATTCTCCATTTGAGGGAGAAAGGAAGAAGGACAAGTTTTTCCTTGGAGGTCGAAGCTACAGGAAAGCTCAGGACAGATAGAACCTGTGTGTGTGCATGTGAAGACTCTGCAAGAGTGAAGACGTCGAAATCCTTTAAGGGTTCGAAAGGAGCAAGCTCAGGAGGATTTAGCGTGTTTATGTGTGCGGAAAACTCAAAGTAGAAAAGTTCATAGAGAGGAAGAAGACAAAGGCTGAGGCTTTTGGACCACTTGGAATTCTCCCAAGGTTGGGAAGAAAGTGAGCAAGCTCAGGAGGGAGAACAGTATCCATCAGAGCGGCTGGAGAAAGATATCTAGACCATTGATTTCACATCCAGAGAGCGAGCAGGAGAAGTGATGATCTGAATCGTCAAATCTGATCAAAATACCCGTCAACCATTTGATCGGCAGGGAGTTGCGCATGGTTTAACCCTTAGCACAGAGAAGTGGGTGAAAAAGTCCCGTAAGGATTGACACATCAGGATATCGGCGTTCAGGATATCGGAGATCTCGAGGGCATGAATATGGTCACTCGGCATCAGAACCTCGGATTAGCGAGATTGGATCTGAGCCGTCCATCTATGGCGGACACGTGGTGAGATTGGGAGAATCCATCGGTGTATCGGGGATTCCATGGACAAGAATTCCATACATTTGGAACTTCGAAGTTAGAAACCCCGATAGGAGATAAGGCTACGTTCTTGTGAGATAGTGGTCACGAGGGGACAGGAGTTTAGCCGGGTGGGCTAACACGTAAGTGACCAGAGGAGTCGACGAGGTGGACAGGTGGTACATTGTCGAGGATTCAAAGGGATATTGACCATTTCGGAGTTTTGTAGGGTGAATTCCCGAAATCTCCACATTCGGATTCGCGATACCACGAAGTCCGAAATCCTGACAGGGTGGAAGGCGTTGAATAGTCAAACTCGCAAGTGCATCAGAGTTTCGGCTAATCAGGACTTGGGATTTAGGAGGACAAGGTTCCTTTACATCGCAAGCGCCAAATTCGTGATAGAGAAAGTCTCAAAAGGCAGAGGAAAGGTCAGCATTGACTTGTATCAGGTTTCGGGGAATTGTGAAACCAATGCTCAACCACTAGACTCGCAAAGTAGAAAATTCCGATCTCCCGAGTGGAAATAGGAGATCGCATAAGAGTTGTTGTGGGTGCAGATTTCTTGATAGGGAAATAGAAGAACCGTTTGGAGTTCTTCAGGCCGTGTGGAAGGAAAGATCCTATGCAGACGTGGACCTTTTGACCTGCAGGTTGTGAAGGGAGTGTGCGTCTTGCATCACGAAGAGTACAAAGCTTTTTCCTTGAGAAAAACTACTTGAAAATCACTTTTGAAGGGCAACACTCACCTACCCACTAACTGGGAGTGCTAGCCCTCATTTCCTACCTTTGGGGGAGTGTTGAAATGATTTGTGCACCATTCTGGGGGAGTGTTGTGGTGTTGAGGAAATGAGGGGAAGATCCCCCTTATCTCTGGAGTCAGTTTGATTCGAATTTGAGGTCAAGGCTGGATCTTAGGGAGGATCCACAACTTATGGAGAAATATTCTCAACCTATCCCAAGAATCTGTAAGGTGGTTAGGTCTCTCTAGGCCTATATAGGGAGGGATCGTCATGGTGAAAGGGAGGAGACATTGAAGACATCAAACTTATGATCTCATAAGGGAGAATTATCAGTGAAAGTATAGTCATTTCGATTCTGGATTATTTGAGCAAGGGGATGGACAAGGAGAGCTAGAAGAGGCTACTATAACTTCATCAAGGGTTTGTAAGTATCTCTTTTGAGTTCTCATTAATACATGTGCGAGGCTTGCGTCCTTCAAGATTGTGTATATCTACATGAACTTGTCTTTGGTGGATAGATGTAGTTTCAAATTAATCATGGTAGAATAGGAAGCATGTTTTGTCTTTGATTGGATTGCAGGACTTGTTGAAGAGCTTGGGGATCAAGGCTCAACTTGGAATGAGCGAGGAAAAACTTTGTAAAATGGTACTCATACTTTCTTTCTCTTCTCTATTGAATATATTAGCTATTTTTAAAGGAAAGTCATTGTTCAAAGTTACCACTTTTCTGTCTTGGTCATAGGGGTCTAAGATCCAAGAGGGAATTCACCTATCCACAGGGGAATTTTCCTACAACAAAAACTCGCAAATCCACTAGGGATCAACATAAATTTGTCTTTCCTTGTTCTGTACTTGCCATTTTCCCACCTTTAATATAATGTTTACTATTTTTTCATCATCCATTAGCCTTCTCCTACCGTCACTAGCAATTTCACCAATTTTTATGCATTCTAGGTGAGTTTTTTTGCATTTTTTGGCTCTTTTTCTGAGATTCTGGGAGGACTAGCACCCCCCCTTAGGCCATACTAGAGAATTTATCTCTAGCCATAGCTTCCCTACAATGTTTTATGGAGCGTTTCAACGCTTTTTACCCTTGCAAAACGGAGCGCTAGTCTCTTTTTTGGGAGTTTCTGCCTTCGTCTCCTCAGTCTTTTGTAGCCTGTTTTGTAGAGGTCTTTACCCAGAGTCTTTGGTTCATTTGTGAAGTTGTTTGGATTGTTTTTTTATGCTTATCACTCCCTATTTTCTTGATTGGATCTTGAAACCTTTTTAAAAAATGTGAAATTGTATTTTCTATCTGCTTGTTTTGTCAAGACAATTTTGAGTGATTTCTTTTTCTCCTTGTCTTTTCTTGGATTCTTCTCTGCATTTTCTTGTTCTGATTGAATGTTTGTTAGTTGTTTAATCCTTGGTTGAGTTCTTGTTAGAATAATATTCTACTTATTTTCTTTCAGTTCTCATTTCCTTGAGTGCATGCTTTGTTTGTAGCCTTTTTTCTTCATGTCTTTTGCATTTGCATAGGACTCTTTCTCCTAATTGAAAGTAGTAGAGAATCAAAGGATTTGTATTTACTTTTTTTTTACATTAGAATCAAACAAAGAATATATATGCATTCTTGCTTTTGGGTAGTGACACTAGTTTACATTTGAAGTAGCGAAATTGCATGGTTTTTGGAATTTTCTAGTCTTAATCGTGGGGGCGGGGGCGAGGGGAGAATCGTGTATTGGTGTACAGTCTCTTTGACTCATTTCTTGAAGATCTTGACATTGGTGAGTTTAATAAAAAAATTGGTACATTATGCATTTGGGAATGATCAAATTTTTCTCCTTCTCGTAATATAGCTTTTATCGAAGTGAAATATTTGCATTCTCATTTCTTTGCATTGTTTTGAGTTGGTCAAAGCATCATTTAGTCGACTCCATTTTCCTATTAAGTAAACAACAACCTTAAAATCAAGTGCTAAACTAAAATTTATCAGAAATTTGTACATTTTCTATTAGCAAACCTACATTAGCTTAAGGTGTAGGTCTTTGGAATAGGTTGAAAGGATAACTTTCCAAAGTTGTTAAACAAACTTATCATATTGCGATATGGAGAGAAAATCCAATGTTCGTATAAGCTTACTGGGATCCCCCTCTCACACAGGGGTTAAGTACGAGGTAACGTTCAGGAGATTTACAAAGATTATCCCTTCGTGGTTCAACCATTCATAGTAGTCAGATCATATATTGGGGGTTCTTCTTGAGGTTTAACTATTTTCATTTGGTCTCGCTGCTTCATGAACTCTGAATCCATTCGGGGTCCTCTGGAGTTCTACTAGTCCAATTTTCCTCAATTCTCTTGAAGAATTTCGGACTTGTTATCCTTCCCATACGTTCGGACTGGAATGTTGAATGTACCCAGCCATGTGTTGAGTGAGAGTTGGTGACCTTAGTAGCCATAATATTTAGGGTCTTACACAAGGTGACAGTGAAGGGAAGTATCATTGTACCTGGAACAGATGTAGGTCAAACTCACTCGGGCTCCTTTTAGGGTAAATCCAAAATTAATGCATGGAAGATTGCACCAAGGAGTAATTTGGTTAATCATGTTGCCAACGTAACTAATCCACCCACTCTATCCTCACCCCTTCCTATATTGATCTCGCGACGTTGGATTTCATCACCAACTAGTGGTTTCATTGTGGGAAGTTTTGTCTAATTGTTTGCTTCTTAGATTCATAGTGTGTGTTGTTTGTTTTACTTAGTGGACCTTAGGTCAAGTTAGTGTTAATGGCATCAACTCCTTGGAGTACAAATGGAGGAACCCCTTGTCTCAGGGAACCTTTCACCTTTCCTTATTTTGGAAACATTGGTCCTCCGTACATTGCCACACTGAGTCTTACGGGACTCACCATCGGATTATCAGTTTGGTCGTTCCCCACTCCGATGATCTCAAATATTCCCAGTGCTTCAGCTACACCTAAAGCTTCAGATGTAAGTACACCACCCACACATCAACCTCATGTCAACTTTTCTCCTTCTTCACCCATTAAGTCTCCTTACCTTTCTCCTTCTTCGCCTAGTGAAATCTCTAAAGCAAGTAGCCAAGTTGATAAGAAGAAGAAGAAATGGAAAGAGAAGAAGAAGAAGAACCTGAAAAGGACCAAGCCTCCAACCATATTAGATGTTGGATCCAAGCAACCAACTAGTATTAATCATACTGGGAGTATTGATGAGGTCGACAATATTAAGATGAAGAATCTAGAACCCAAATTGCCTTGAAGTCTTTGTAAGGGTGACCACTTTCTGATGGATTTCCTTGGTCTTCTCAAGGTATTAGAAATATGGTCCTCCATATCATCAGCCTTTGCTAGACATGCTGGTGATGCCTCATCAAATAGTGATGTTAAGGTTGGTAAGAATAAGATAACTGTCAAATTTCCTTGTATGTTATGCGAAGGTGATCATTATTCTCACCTTTGTCCTCGTATGGATGAGACTTCTTGTATTTTGGAAAATCTTCAACTCCCAACTGGTTATCGTAATATTTCCCCCAACCCATCATTAGTTTATGGAATGGTCAATCTGGCTCCA
>JASDQU011245149.1:6729-26065 GCA_032191745.1 Picea mariana
TAGTAATATAATAAAAATCATATTTATTTATAAATTTTAATCATACTAATTAAGTTAATTAAGTTTGATACCTTTATACCCTCTAATAATATAATAAAAATATTTTTTGTTTATAAATCTTAATTATACTAATTAAGTTTGATACCTTTACATCCTTTAGTAATATAATAAAAATCATATTTGATTATAAATTTTAATCATACTAATTAAGTTTGATACTTTTATACCTCTAGTAATATAATAAAAATCATTTGTGTTTATAAATCTTAATCATACTAATTAAGTTTGCTACCTTTACACCCTCTAGTAATATAATAAAAATCATTTTTGTTTATAAATTTTAATCATACTTAAGTTTGATGAAGCCATTATTTAAATAAATTAATGTTCATTTTCAATATATTTAAATTTATTGTTTATAAAATTTAAATAACTTTATGTAATTATGAATGATTTTCATTTATTTTTTATAAGGATTGAATGTCTAATCTTAACACAAGTTTGTAATGTACATAGAGTCAAATATATCTTTATATGATGTAAAGTGATGTAAAATGAATGATTTTCATTTATTTTTTATAAGGATTGAATGTCTAATCTTAACACAAGTTTGTAATGTACATAGAGTCAAATATATCTTTATATGATGTAAAGTGATGTAAAATGATTATAGGTCATTCTTCTTTATAAATCTAAATACATGTTTTCCTAGTAATATAATAAAAATCATTTTTGTTTATAAATATTAATCATACTAATTAAGTTTGATGAAGCCATTATTTAAATGAATTAATAATCATTTTCAATATATTTAAATTTATTATTTATAAAATTTAAATAACTTTATGTAATTATGAATCATTCTCATTTAGTTTTTATAAGGATTGAATTTCTAATCTTAACACAAGTTTGTAATGTACATAGAGTCAAATATATTTTCATATGCTGTAAAGTGATTATAGATCATTCTTCTTTATAAATCTAAATATATGTTTCCCAAAAAGGGAATTATGATGCACACTTATATTGTTTATTCATCTAAATATCATTTTCTAAGCAAAATTGTTCTTTTATGATGTATGTTTTACACTCAATATACACCTAAATATCATTTTGTCTTAATCAAAATTGTTTATTCGTGATGCATGTTTTTCATTGTTTATAAATTCAAACTATGGAATTTGGTTAGTTTATGTTTCTTTCATTTGGCTACAAATCAACATTAATTTATAGTAATGGATGGAGCATCTTATAATAGATTCACTTAGTTTAATGTAAAATATTATTATTACTATTTTTGATGTAAAAAATGACAATGTTAGCAAGAATATGATAATATCATTGCTAGGTCAAAAACCCGCTATAGAAAATAAACATTACTACATTACTTATTTTTGTATATTCTATGCACAACTTATAGATCTTTTTGAGGATCAAGAGGACTAATTAAAATAATAATATTTCTATCTAAATCCCATCAAATATGAAAATTTAATCTTTTAATTAAAAATATTATTAATTAATTTTATATAATAATATATTATATGATCTAAGTAATTAAAATTATGGAAATATCTCATTCTTTTATCTTTAAGTATACATAGTATAAGAAATCACTTTTGATCCTATAAATTATTTGGTGGAAGAACTTCTTTAAGTATGCATAATATAAGAAACCATGTTTGATCATATAAAGTATTTGGTTGAAAAACTCCAAAATCTTTGCCAGTGTATTTTCATACACCTTATCCACTTATAAATAATGTCCATAGCATATATTGGAAGGTATAACCTTAATGTATCATCATGTCTTTTAAACTCTAAGAATCGTGCAGTTACACAATATTTATCTAATATTCTTTTAGTTCGTATTAGTGTAATATTTTGATAGAAAATCCATAAAATAATACTTTTCCTCAAATAATTTTTTTTTAAATATTTTGATTTCTTCATGTCTTTCTTTGTTTTTTTTCATATAAGTTCAGACAATATTTTGTTGCATCAAAATTATATAACAATGATTTATTTTTTTCTCTCAATAATATTTGTCTATCAACAAAATATGATCAAATCATGTAAAGTATGAAAATTGTCTACTATAAAATATTTTGGTCTATGATATAAGTGGTGCATTAATATGAAGCATGTAGGGAATTTATGTACTAATTTGCAAATTAGAATAATTTTATTAAAATATATCATCTTTCCATTCAAGCTTTGGAATGTGTATCTTGCATTTCAAATGCATAGTTTTTAAGAGAAATATCCATTTAGTCATTAGACACCAACTAATTCAATATCTTCCACTAAATGTATTGAAAGGTTAGCATGAATGTCCATAAAATTTAATGAGAGTTTCTTCTCCAAGGTGCAAACATTTTTTGTCGTCTCTTTTTATAATGATAAAATAGAATCAACAACAATGTTTCTTTAGACACCAACTCATTCAATATCTTCCACTAAATGTATTGAAAGGTTAGCATGAATGCCCATAAAATTTAATGAGAGTTTCTTCAACAATTTGTGTCATCTCTTTTTATAATGATAAAATAGAATCAACAACAACGTTCCTTTGAGTGATCTATATATCAAATTAATATAAAAGACATCATAAAATAGAAGCAACTACAATATTCTTGATTTTAAAAATAGAAATAATGTGGCTTCAAATCCATGGTTTAGGGAAACCATTTTGATTGTCATATTGAAGAGCTGGTGGATATGAAGAATGTTTAGGGAAACCATCTTTGATTGTCATATTGAAGAGCTAGTGAGCTGGTGGATATGAAGAATATGTCCTCCAAATGTTAAGATTTATACTTTTCATGAAATTTGATGGTTTGAATATTGTCCAATATTGTCCACAATATTAGGGGATTCATAAAGCTTCTTTATGTATGGAATCCACTCCCTCAAAGAAATTATATATATATATATATATATATATATATATATATATATATAAGTCTTTTTTCATGATTGTTTTAGCAATTTTATAAGTGTTTATCATATTTAAGGTAAGGTTGATAAAGTATTCATTTTCTGGAAAATATTTGTTTATACAAATTGACAATATTGTAAAACTATGATAAAGTTCACCAATATTGTTGTTACTTTCATATACCAAAATTAAGAATTTCATATATATTTAGTTTCATGTAATATTATATAATACAATATCTTTCATTATTTTACCATAAATCAAAATTCAATCAAATAATATTTTTTATTATTTTATCATAAATCAAAATTCAATCAAATAATATTTTTTATTATTTTACTTTAATTAGCACAAATAAAACCTATACATCAAATTCAAAAAATATATTAATTTTTCAAAAATTAAAATTCAATTATGAAATATTTAAAACTTTCCATTAGTATAAATATTAAATAAATAATAATCACAAGCCAAAAAGACTTATAGATTGAAAAATGACAATCACAAAGACACATAAAACCTATCTATCAAAATTCATTACAAGTTCAATTAATATATTATTTTTTCAATGAAATAAAACCTACCATGAACTGTCATTTGCTTTTCTACAAACTACTTATGTTTCATGCATGTATGCTCTGCCATTGTTATTAAGTAATCCATACATAGATGACCATGAACTGACCATAAAACCTACCATGAACTATCATTTGCTTTTCTACAAACTACTTATGTTTCATGCATGTATGCTCTGCCATTGTTATTAAGTAATCCATACATAGATGACCATGAACTGACCATGAACTGTCATTTTCTTTTATGCAAACTACTTTTATTTCATGCATGTATGCTCTGCCATTGTTATTAACTAATCCATACATAGACGACCATGAACTGTCATTTGCTTCATTTGCTTTTATGTAAACTACTTTTGTTTCATGCATGTATGCTCTGCCATTGCTATTAAGTAATGCATACAGAGATAACAATCACGAAGACAAATAAAACCTATCCATCAACATTCATTACAAGTTCAATTAATATATTAATTTTTCAATGAAATAAAACCCATCTATCAACGGTTAGTTGATTTTCTACAAACTACTTTTGTTTGGTCAATATATGCTCTGCCTTGACATTGTTATTAACTAATGTCAATAGAATAAAACTCTTCTTGTTTCACTATAGAGAAATCACTTGTCTTGATTCATTATTGCAAATTGTAAAATGACAATTTGCTACATCCTAGTCATTACGACTACACGCCACAATTTTTTTATTTTTTTTTTTAAGCAGGACAAGAACGCAAAAAAAAACAATAGTTAACGATGCAACTTGACGATGACACAACTCAAGCAGATTAGGCAACAGAGAAAAAGGACTCCACATACTAGCACATCAGGTACTGGACGTAACATGCAATAATCAAAGGAAGAAATGACTACCCTCCCTACACAACAAGACAACGCCTACATGATAAAGGACAACATCAACCACCCAACACCACAGCTTCGATGACCAATAATTAGATACCTCTACGACGCGCACAACCAAACACGTTGAGGCATTACACAATCCAGTCACAACATCAATTACAACAACAATGCCCACTTCGAGAAGCACAAGACTCCGGCTAGGTTACCATTCGCATCTATCTAGCAGGGCGCAAAATGATCCCCTCATCATGAATCATGTCGTCGCCAAGTGATAGGTGCGACAAAAATTGTGGCGCAACATAACCTATCTGGTCCAAAGACTCAAGAAAAACCCAACGCGCTAGAAGACCGAATTAACTGAAAAGAAGACGATTAACCCAAACACTCAATCGACAAGTCAACAAAACGCAAGGAAAGCTGACAACTAGAACATTCATACAACACAATAAATTCCTTGCGCAACCATTTCTACTACAACCCTACATCATTTATAGAACGCGATTAGCCATCGATGAAATATTCCCTAGAGAATCCATTCTACAATAATCATTTAAAAAAAAACAGAGTTTAATTTCTGGGAATTAATCTATTTCTCAAAATACATTCCACAAGTTACCAACCAACCAAAATATTTTTCGAAGTGGGAGAAAGCTTAAACTACTTTGGAGATGACAAAATAGGAGGTACATTAACCCATTGACCTTACCTCCATCTCCCTATCCTGTGCAGAGGTGCTATTGTTGATTAAATTGTGTGTCAAAGATAAATAATTCCAACTGCAAGGTGGCATACACTTACTGTCAAATTAAGGAAACTTTCATCCAGCGATTAATATACCCATATACATGATGGTGATAGAAGTTGTGATGTTGTCATCAAATAAAAGGTAGCTGGCCGAAATGATGAGTAATCGAAAATGAAAGAAGACAGAAGGGGCGTCTATGCTATCTACATAAGTCATTTAACCTAAATCTAAGATTAGGGTTTATTCATATAATTGACAGTAAAAGTAAATTTTTCTCCATCTGTGTCCTTTGAAAGGCTTTGACTAATCATTCAACTCTCTTACAAAGTGGAAAAATATAGTGATGCATTTTTATTGCTAAGAAATATGTTGTCAACGTTGAGTTGATTCGATACGACTTCAAATTCCCTAGGTGGATACTTCGTTACAGAAACTGGTATTATACCAATACAATCATTGAAATTCATGTTAAGCCAGTCTACGTCTGTAAAGGGTGGGGTGTGCCTTCAGGTAAAGTTATAGGTAAAGGGTACATATTTTATTATCCAGCTAAGCTCATACAATATGAATTCAAATCAACAATAAAGAACAGAGTATGTTTTCCAATATGGGAAACCATATTTCTCATGCCCTGGTCCATATAGATGGGATGTCCAGAAATACAAGTTAGAGTTCTGGGTAGAATTACTTTTCTTCAATATATCTATTTCACTGTTGATCGACTGGACTCTCGTATGCCAGGGTGGTCATTTACAATCACAATACAGAGCGATTTGCTCAAATGTTGACGCACTCAGGTATCATGTAAGCTTTACCACCAGATCGTTGTCTAAGGATGTTTAAGTGGTTGTCTAAATACAAGATCGCTATCCATTAAAACTGAAGCAATTATAATAAATTGCTATTTAAACTGGAACAACAAATTATTCCCTAACCAACATATCGAAGGTAATTGTAAATGATGTGGTTTTCAATCAAATAAATCATTGTGGTTTGGGGGTAATGCTGTAAAATAACTGTAAATGTCATGATTGGGGTAATGTTTCCATTATCAATATAAATTGTTGTCCCTTAAACATTATCTAGATTTAAACAATCAATAGGTGGTTGTCTTATGGACAAAATCAATTTGTCATGTAAAATCGTTGTCATACCACAATGAATATAAAATCGTTGTCATACCATATCTAGAGAATCGTTGTCATAATGAAACTGATAAAATTGATACTATTCCATTAAAATCAAATCGCCATCATTTGAATCAATCACTAAAAATCAATCGTTATCCATTAAATCAAAGGGAATCCATTAAAATCAATCGCTATCCAAAAATCAATTGCTATCCATTAATACAAAATCGTTGCAAATATCTTTCTATTTAATAATACATGAAATGTTGAGTTGGTATGAAGCACAGAGTAAATCTATGAATCACAGAGTAAATATAAGGAACACATAGTTATTCGCTAATTAACGCAGAGTTATTGGAACTTTGTCTTGTTAATGTGTGATTCTCTATTCAAAACGCATAGTAATAACAATATCGCTAATCATCCATTGTCGTTCAATCCATAACTAAATCACAATGAAAATCCATTCTAAACCATAGAAATCCTTACCAGAATGTTGTGTAAAAACAGGGTGAAGGGGGCTGTCATAATGCAATTATAAAACGCAGTCGATCAAGGTGTGAATTTGCTGCCATTAAAAGGGTAAATTCATTGTCATTCTGAGGTTAAAATAAATGAAGGCGATGACTCCAGGAAGAACAACGAAGGCATTAGAAGATCGTGGCAAGAATCAATCCATTGTAGGAGTTAAGCATGCACAACGAAGGCGCAAGGCAATCATTCAACCAGGAACATTCAATAGGGGTAGACAACTTGGCAAACAAACTTCGCTCATCATCCACGCACAAAAAAGAAGGGCATTAGAATCTATAGGTTTCTATGCACTGAAGTGACGACCATCGATTCAGCTCTTGGTCGACTGCTCAAGCGTGGACTGACGAACTAGGGATGAGGACGAAGACCAGGCATAAACTCTTCATAAAAAACAATTAAAACCAACAGGACAGTAACAACATTTAGGGATCGAATGCCACAGGAAACAAGTCAAGCAACGAGCTTAAGCACATAAATGAAAGCGTAAATTCATAATAGTCTACCATGCAGAATAAGTGCATGTGTACTGTAGCCCAAGTCGTCCGCTCTGAGCTGTTGTCCCGCGCGCTCTGTGCAGCTCGCGCTTGTCGATTGATGAGACTGTAACATACCTACAATTCGTCACGACGACGATCCCCAAATAACAAGAGCAATTTTTTTTTTTGTTTAAGGTGTGTGCACACGTGTACAAGGGAAATAAATACATTTGACTTTGCGTCACCACCCGACGACGAACAAGGCACAACCACAACGAACACAACAAGACGACATAAGATGCAACAAGTCACTGCATGCAATTAATGATGATCAATCGACAAAAGTAAGATTGATTACCCGCCCGTCCTACCATGCAATGGTTAGGACCTCCAAGACACATAAGCAATGCTCAAGCCCAGGTTCCCATCGATTTTAACCATTTAATGTCTCAGGGCTGGCGACTGTTCTGAGGAACATGGAGGTGTCTACATCCTTCCCGACACAAGCAGACCAAAATCAAGGACTAATTCAATAACGTTTAATGAATATCAACGCGCGATACTGCCCATGAATCAATCACGCATCACATGAATTCTAAGGCGCAAGAGTAACCTACTAGTTTTAAAGGTGTTAAGAGAACAAAACCAAATCAAATATGCTTCTTATTTATCCACGAAGCAACATTTCCAATTAATTCTAAGCACGAGAGAAATTAAGAGTTACTCCACCATGACTCCAACAAATCTCCACTCCAACTTAATCATAATACATAACAGTGGGGCAGTTAAATTTTTATCCAAAGCTCATTCGGCTAACTTTTAATCTTTAATTGAAACATTGCTAACTTAATGTAACTTGTTATTATTAACACAACTAAAATAAGTAGATTGTTGAAATGAGACTTAACTAAATAAAGGAGAAGGTTCTTATCTGCTAGCCATTGACTTTATTTGAAAAATTGATAAACTTAAGGTAACTTGTCGTTATTAAATGAAATCTAAGATAATAAGATTGCCTACTTTACTGATCCCCATTAGCCCAACTAAATCTAATTTTCCCCAAGGGTCATTTTTCATGATACATCGGTAAAAGCTCAAAGTAGAAAGCTGCTATTTGAAAAACTAATACAACAATACAAGACCTTTCAAGTAGGGACAATATCTAGGCATTTAATTAGCGTTGCTTTTATCCTCAACTAACTTGGCATTATCATGAAGCGAATAATCCAAAACAATTAAGGGACAACGAATTACCAAACCTGACCATAAATAACCATGTCTTTACTTTCTATAATGCGGTGGTGTTGCAATTAACTAATAATAACTTTACCCTTTATTTGTGATTCTTCAACAATGAGATTACAAAACCTGACCCTAAATAACCATATCACTGCTTTTTATAAAGTGAAAGCATTGCAATCCAAACTAACGGCGACTTACCCTTCCATGTTACATTAACAAAATATAAACATTACTTAATTTAAAAACACAGGGTTCAAGACAATACTCTCATGCACTTATAATAACAAGTTACAGTCCTAAGCATTGTGCCTTAATAACACGGTTTAGATTAGCAATAACAGAAAAAGGGAAGAAAAAACTGTAGCGGCAAGTGATGCCAGATCAAAGGCAACTGGATCGCATAGGCCGGGAATCACGCCGCACAGAGGCAACCAACGAGGGAAGCAATCAGAATTAAAGGGTCTGCCAAGCCAGGTTGATAGAGCTCACAGGAATTAATGGTATCATTCAGAAGCAGGGGCAACTGATACGAATGTCAATGTGCAAGAACTCGCCGTCAACCAAAAATCAAAATTACAACCCAAGGAAAACGCACCGGTGAGAGTGGTTGAAATGCGCAGGTATCTCTCCCCAGTATGCAGAGAACACAACACCAAGGAAGAGCTACATATTAACCAAGCTCAGTGGTTTAGTGGTCGAAGGACCGTGTGGGTATTCCTACTCGGTTCGTGCAAGGAACACGACCCAAAGAAGAGAAATAAAAAGGGTGAGATCCGTGAGGGTATCCTCCCCCAACTCGTCGAGGAAACACAATGCCATGGAAAAGTTATGTGGGCGATTAGTGCGGGTATCAACCTTCCCCAACTCACCCAGGAAATCCAACCCCAACGCAGAAAATAACAACAAAAACGTAGGGATAAAAACAAAACGCAAAGATAAAAACATCAGCCCATTGCAGAGTTTAAGAGCACGAATCTGTGTGGATATTCTCCCCATCGCCAAGAAAACAAACAACAAAATATTGCAGAGAAAATACAACATAAAGGAATCGTCGTCCACTACTCACAATAAAGGAAAAAAACACAGTGAAGATTAATAATTCACAGAGAAAATCATGAGAATATGAAATTAACTTCTGAAAAAGGAGAATACGCAGTCTATAACAGTCAATCAATGCTGCCATGCAACAGGTAACGCCAGTGCAGGAACGGTATACCACATCTTAATCGAAAAACGGGTGATCTGGCAAGGGACGTCATCAAGCTTATCATTATCATTTTACACCCCAATCAAGAAGTCTAGATGTCAAGAGTTTCCTGCCATTAAACGAGTTAACGTTAAGAGGTAACGGTTAGGATAACACTAGGCCCTTAACCTCCTCTGTATATAACAAATCTATATGGCTGGGAAACCCAAGAAAGGGGCTAAATGTTGGGTCAATGGGTCTAGGCCGTACCATTATTATTTATCAGATTCTGTCCGAAGAGAAAAAACAGAGATGCATGCCCAACAGAAGAAGAACGCTAGGCAGAAAGATTTCAATTATAAACAAACACAAAACCAATAAAAATTTTCTGTACAGACGCACCAAAGGGGGTATTACCACTCTGCCATTAACATATCGCAAAATCGTTGAACAACCTACCAATAAGATTTCCTTCAAATCATAGACATCTACTTCAAGCCATAATATATTTTCATTAAAAATCGCACATAAACCTCCAGTAATAAAACAATTTCAACATAATTTTAGATGGAACCTTAATAAGTCTATCCAATTCATTCTCAATTCAATAGGCAAATCCAAGCGTAAATCCTAAACATTCTACTCTACAAATAAAAGGCATACCGTTGCCTTATCGCCTGCCTCGGATGATGTCTACGCGCTCGTTTCCGCTCTCGCTCGCCGACCGTCGAGACTACACCAGTACCTCCCAGCCAATCGCTAGGGGTACTTTGCTTCCCCCTTAGCCCCCCGATCCGCAAAGGGGTCACACACTATCCAGATGGTATGTCTAGCTTCTCAGCTCGCCTCGCAAGGCCGAGCTACCACTCCTATCCGAGCTGAGAAATCCCAACTCCCCACAAGTAATCAGTCAAGTCACAATTCCGGCAGCGTAATGTTATGCTAACAGTCGATCCCCTTCTTCCTCATCTTCCCTTTCTCTTATAGAGTTTTTAGACCCTCCAACTTTCCCTAAATCACATTTAAATTAAGTTTTAATAAAAATATTCTAAATATTCTCCTTCGCACAAGTGTCGTCCATCCCCCTCTTTCCCCCATTAATTATTTTCTTTAAATTTCTTAATTGTCTCATTTCCCTCACACACCTAGAGTTGCTCCTAAATTTACTCCTAGGTGTTCCTAGATCCCCTTACATGTTTTAAATACTTTCCCTAAAAATGATGTTGCTAAATTAGCTCAAATTAGAAGGTTCTTTATTGTCGATTCCTTACTATGTTGACCTTGTTTTTTACCATATGTCCCCTTCTTTCCTTTATTATGTTTCCTCCATTCCTTAGTTTCTTAATTTTTATTTTTCCCTTTCTTTCCCCTTTTTATTAGAGCCAAAATGGCAGTTGCGCTATTTAATCTTTTCCTTTTATTATTAATTTAATATATTTTTATACTTTCACAAGTTAAGAATTAATTCCTTCTTTGCAATTTTTAAACCCACTAGTTTTAATTAAATTCTTACTCTCTTCATTTACCCCAAGAATTTTATTAAGACTAAACTATTACTTAAGTGGGTTTTAGTTTAAATTATTATTTTTATTTTTATAGGGTCTTTTCTTAAGGTTAAACAAAATTTTACCCTAGAGAAGTTTTAGACTTAGATTTAAATTCTGAACGGGGCAACAATTATTTAGGTAAGTTGTTTAAAAATTTCTTAATGTGTTAAATGTCTTAGGGCCATCTAAGTTTGTTTCTTCATCAACATCAATGTGACGTTCCCTTCAGGACACACCATGTGCTCCAAGGGTGCCACTCGCCTCGTTCGTTTCCTTTGCGCGACGTGCCCTTCAGGATGCACCACGTTCTCCAAGGGTGCCACTCGCCAACTTGTATTTCTTTTGCGCGACGTGCCCTTCAGGATGCACCACATGCTCCAAGGGTGTCACTTGCCAACTTGTGTTTCTTTTGTGCAACGTGCCCTTAAGGATGCACCACGTGCTCCAAGGGTTCCACTCGCCAACTTGACTGATTGGTAGCCATCAATAACCCCTGGAGTCAACACTCCGCCAGGTGAACTTGTGGGAAACTAAGGGCTCTAAGGAATAAGGCCCTCGCCTTATTGCGCGCCCCTTAGAATCATCGTGAGCGACTGTCGCAGTCTTCCCTCACAACATCGTGGATCCTCTCGAACTAGGTAATCATTAACCTACAGTTCGAGCCACGACGGGAGTGCTAGTAGGTTGCGGCAAGGCTGTTGTCCATACCTCTCCCTCAACCTCTCTGGTAATTGTGTGTGGCCCATTTACTCTATATGTGAGTCTAGTCGGCAATCTATCGTCATCCTGCATAATCAACAATCGTGTCAAAACATGTCCACATTATATCATCAAATCAATGAAATATCACAGCAAATAAATCAACCCAAATAACACACTCCCTGACTCAATCTGGAGTTCAAGGGGTTCCATCGATGCCTCTGCATCCTCAAGGTCTAAAACCCTGCACACTCAATAAAACTGAGTCAATAGCACCTGTCTATGTCAAAGCAGTGAAGCATCATGTCATCTATCATAACACATCATAATCAAGGATAAATATTTTAATATCATAAAAGTCCAGATCACTTGCGAGCAAGTGTCCTCAAAGAATAAGTTTTCTCAGTGATCCAGAGAGAGATGTTACAGAGACTTCATCGGTACCTCCTATCCAATGCTAGGGGTACTCTTCTTTCCCCTTAGCCCCCCGAGCCACAAAGGGGCCACACACATTGAACCAGAGAACAACTAGCTCCCAACTCACCTCGTAAGGCCCAACTACCACTCCTCACCGAGTTGGGTATCCCAACTCCCACAAGCTAAGTCGATCAAGTTTAAAATTCTACAGCATAATGTTACACATGACAGTCGAAGTCCATCCTTCTCCTCCTCCCTCCTTTATATAGAATTTCTAAGTCACTTCTTTCCCAAATTCCCATTTAATTTATTGTTCAATAATTTAATTCAGAAAAATCCTCCCCGTATATGTGTCACCCATCCCCTTCGTTGCACCAGAAATTAATTTCATTAATTATTTAATTACTCTTATTTCCCTCACCCACCTAAAAGCATTCCTAGAATCACTCCTAGGTGTCCCCCTATTCCCTTACACAATTTAATGACTTTCCCCCTTACTAATCGACTAGTTGAATTCAATTTAGAAAGTTCAACGATTCCTTGCTAAGTTCGTCATTCTGATTTTTCCTTATGTTTCCCCCTTTTTCCCTTAGTTCCATAATTCTTTTAAATTTCTCTCTTTCCCTTTTTATCTAAACTCAAATTAGTAAGTGTAGAAATTTCATTTTCCCCCTTTTTCCTTTTAATTAATAAATTTTAATTAACATGTATAACAAAACAATCATTTCCCTTTTAAAATTTTAAATCCCTCAATAATTTGATTTTAATAATTTAATCAAGTTTCTTACCCCCTTTTCGTCACATGTTTAAAGATGATTATTATTATTATTATTATTTTACCACAAGTATTACTTTAGACCTAGATTTTAATTTTCGAGGTTGGGCAACATTTTATTAGGAAAATGTTTTTAAATCTTTTTTATCAAGTTATTCATTCTAAGGCCATCTAGGTTTATTATCTTATTAGTTAGCAACACGATTTGCCCTTCAGGATGCACTAGGTGCTCCAAGGGTGCCACTCACCTCATTCTATTTCCCTTACGCGACATGCCCTTTAGAACGCACTACGTGCTCCAAGGGTGTCACTCGCCTCTTGACTGACTTGGTAGACATAAAAACCCCTAGAGTCAATACTCTACTAGGTGATCTTATAAGAGACTAAGGGCCTCTAAGGAATAAGGCCCCTACCTTATTGCGCACCCCTTAAAATTATCGTGAGCGACTGTCGTAGTCTGCCCTCACGACATCGTGGGTCTTCTCGAACTAGACAGTCATCAACCTGCAGTTCGAGCCATGGAAGGAGTGCTAGTAGGCTGTGGTAGGGTTGTTGTCCACACCTCTCCCTCAACATCTCTGGTAGTCGTGCGTGACCCCTCTACTCCACATGTGATTCTGGTCGGCAAGATATCGTCAACCTGCACCATCAATGAATCATGTACAAACAAAATCCATAATCATAAAATCTAATCAGATGCACATATGTCATATATATACAACAATCAAACCCCAAATAGTCCACCCCCTGACTCAATCTGAAATCCAAGGGTTTCACCGATGCCTCAACATCCAAGAGGTCCAAATTCTTCACACTCGGGAGAACCAAGTCAATAGTACCTATCTAAGTCAATACAGCAAAATAACATATAATCACATCCATAATGCCTCATAATAATAATCAACGATCAATGGTATAATAATCTGGATCACTTGCAAGCAAGTGTCCTCAAAGAATAATTTCGCTCAGTGCGCGCAAGAGTCGGATGTTACATACACCCCCTCTTGGTCTAAACTTCATCCCGAAGTTTCACAGTATGTAAGTGTCGACGTAATCTGTATCATAGTATCATAAGTCTATCTATCCAACAAAAATGGAAACTGTTGGCGCATATCATATGCATTCTCTGAGGTCGTCGGGTGTGGACTATAATTGTCCCACTGGACCTTGACCTCATCTACTGTTCGACGCCATAGTTGTCGAATGCGATGATCCAGGATGCAGATCGGCTCAGCCGTGAGCACACTCTCATCCGACACCCACAAGGTGCTCAAGTCAAAACATGTGTAGGATCACTAATCATAATGTCTCAAACAGAGACATGAAAGACATCATGCATACACCTCAAGAATCATGCAAGGCTAGTCATTAGACCACAAGCCTCTCTTTTCCACAATCTCGTAGGATCCCAGGAACCTAGGAGATAGTTTATCCCCTTTTTCCAAACTTGATCAAACTCTTAGCCGCAAAAATACTCGATCGCCACATCATAACTACGGTCGACACAACACGCATCGACATAACTCTTCTATCGACCCTGCGCTTCCTTGATCCTTTGTCTTATAGTTTGCATTTAATCTTCCATTTCGTGGATTTCTTCTAGTCCCACCAAGACCCTATCCTCAAGCTGATCCCAACTCAAAGGCGTCTGACACGACCGCCCATAAAGAAACTCGAAGGGTGCCATCTTAATGGTGCTTTGGTAACTGTTGTTATAAGAGAATTCTACCTGTGACAAGAATTCTTCCGAACTCTTTTGTTGGTCCATCACATACATGCACAACATGTCTTCCAAGATTTGGTTTGTTCGTTCGGTCTACCCATCTGTCTCAGGGTGATACGTAGTATAGGCCTCTTGGAAACTAGTCCAAATCGGCCAGTAAACATCGATCCTCGATCGGATATAATCCTCTTAGGCATGCCATGCAGCCTCACAATCTCACTGATAAAAACTCTAGCTAGGTCAGGTTCCTGATACGTCATACACACCAGAATAAAATGAGCATTCTTCGTCAGAGTGTCGACTACCACAAAATTGAGTCGTGTCTCCTTGCTGTCAGTGGCAATCCAACAATGAAATCCATCGAAATAACCTCCCATTTCGATTCTGGAATAGCGTGTGACTGTAGTAATCTTGCTAGATGTCTAGGTTCAGCCTTCACCTGCTGACATTTTGGACATCTGGCCACATAGTTGACTATGTCTTCCTTCATTCCTTTCCAGAAGAATAAGGGTTTAAGGTACGCCCTCATCTTCGTGACTCCCGGGTGAGCCTGTACACTGCTCTGAGAGCATCGTTTAGGATCAAACTCCTCCACTCAGCGTTCAATGGTACATAAATTCAATTTTTAAATATCAGTAGTCCATCGTCGTCCAACGTAAATACTTCAATCTTGGTACCATCATTGTGTTTTGTCCGATAAAATCCTTAACCTCTTTGTAACAGTCATCGTCACACTGTAAAGTTAGAATCTTTTCATGTAAATTCATCTGAAGCGGCAACACCGAAAATATGAGTGGTCTCTGACTTAACACCTCTGCCACTCGGTTCAATGTTCCTTGTAAGTAACCTTGAAGTCATACTTGCTAAGCAATTTTGACCAATGTCGTTGCCGCGCGTTCAGGTCGCTTTGTGTAAAGATCTATTGTACTCCACAGTGGTCCGTTTTTAGTTCAAAATTTCGTCCAACAAGGTAGTGTCTCCAAACCTTCAAGGTATATACAATGGATAACAACTCCAAATCGTGTTTCACATAGTTCTCCTCATGCCTTCTCAGTTTCCTCGAGATGTAAGCGATCACTCGACTGTCTTGCATCAAGACTCCGCCTAAGCCTTCCTTGGATGAGTCAGCGCATACCAAGAAGTCTGTGTCTATGCCAGGGACCTTTAGTATCAGTGTTGTTCCCAATAGCTCCTTGAGCCTCCGAAGTGATTCTACGCATTTCTCAGTCCAAACAAACTTCTTGTTCTTCTTTTGCAATTCCGTGATCGGATTTTCTATCTTCGAAAATCCCTCGATGAACTGTCGATAGTATCCTGCTAAACCCATGAAGATACGCATTTCTAGGACATTTGTCGGCGCAGGCCATTCCATAATAGTCTCAACCCTTGTTGGATCTACGATGATACCTTCGTCGGATATGACATGCCCTAAGTAGTAAATCTTCGATTGATAAAACAGGCATTTGGACAACTTCCCATACAATTTGTGCTCTCGCAGACACTGTAGTACCAAGTGCAAGTGCTCATCATGCTCCTCCGTCATCTGAGAGTAAATCAGAATATCGTCAATGAATACTTGGACGAACTTGTCCAAGTACTCGCGGAACACCCTGTTCATCAAACTCATAAATACCCCTGAGGCGTTTGTCAGTCCAAACGGTAAAACAATAAACTCGTAATGTCCAAACCTCGTCTTAAAGGCGGTATTAGGGACGTCATCCTCCTTGATATGTAATTGGTGATACCCTGATCACAAATCGATCTTTGAAAATACCGTCGCACCCTTCATTTGATGGAACATGTCATCAATCCTCGACAACGGATATTGATTCTTGATCGTTGCCTTGTTCAATTGACGGTAATCAATGTAGAGTCTCACGACCCATCCTTCTTTCGTATGAAGATAACAGGCGCGCCGCACAGTGACACAGTTGGACGTATAAGTCCTAGGTCCAACAACTCCTTCAATTGCATTCTCAACTCCTATAGCTCAGGGGTTGACATACGATAAGGCGTTCTCACTATTGGTTCAGTCCCCGGTTTTAGGTCTATGGTAAATTCCAATTCCATCTCCGGTGGCATCCTAGGTAACTCCTCTGGGAAAACGTCTACAAACTCTCTCACCATCGGAAGGTGTTCTAGACCTTCCGCTACTCCATTCTCATTTAACGCAAGGATCGCATAAAGCTTACATCCCTTGTGCATGCTCTTCCATAGCTGCAAGGAAGAGATGAACCTCAGGGCAAATCCTTGGTTATGTCCTACAATCACGTGTCTCCGTCCCTCATCATCGACCAATCTCAATCGTTTCGTCTTACAGTTGAGTATCGCCTCACGTGATTCAAACCAGTCCATACCGATTATAGGTTGGCCCTGGTAACAAACTCTCCCAGGTTAAGGGTACAACCTGTAACCTTTCCTCCAACCTTCTGTTTGGCTCCCGAAGCCATCTCTACAAAGCTAAACTCATCCTGTTCGACTTCCTTTAACTTAATCATTTTTAGCGCTGCACTAGGAATGAAACTCTTGATATCACCGAGATCTATCAAATACTAAGGGTCTCGTCAACGACGGTACCTGGCATCTTGAGCGCAGTTGACTGGTGCTCTACTAGGCTGTTATTCACTGCTGCATGAATTCGATGGGCCTTTCCCAAAACTCCCATGTTAGTGGGTCTGACTAATCCAGAAGCTTCGACCCTTTCGTCTGGGCAGTAATGCTAGTAATGTGGCTCCCCACAATCCAACACACTTTCTTTGGTCCAGTATTCCTAATACCCGAAGTAGAAGCTGGATTCTAACAATAAGGCCAAACTCGAACTTCTTGACCTTAATTTTATGGGTAATTTGGTGCGGAGCATACCGAAGTAGTTCCAAAATGGGCCTCATACTCTGGCACCGTGCGACTTCCTTGTCACAAGGCATCAAACTCGTTGAGATGATGCTCAATGAATTCCTCAAAAAGATACCTCTCCTGGAACCGTTCCTCGAAAAGTTCCCATGACACGTTGTCGAAGACCATGTTCAATGTGGCAGGAGCATCTTCCACAATGGAAGAGTGCTCCCTTTCAGTTGAAAGACCACCATGCGGAACTTCATGCTGGAGGTCGTAATCGCGAAGTGTGAATCACAACTTCTTTCTCTACAACCATGCCTCGACGACACAACCATCTGCAACACTCGTGGACTTGAGAACTCAACTCTATCGAGTTCTTGGTGGATGCTAACGGTACTAGCTAGGGCGCGTTGTGAACCCTTAGGCGTACAGGTGCCCTAGCCTCATCTCAGTACCGATGGTGAATCAAGGCCCTTTGACATTACCTGGAAGGGCCTTGTCAGACCATCCTCATCCCTTACAATAAGCGAATCCAACCCAAGGACTTGTTCTTCCCCTTGGGGGTTCGACTCTAAGGGTACGGGAACTTTTGGAGGTGTCGCACCTCCTTCCACGGCACCACGTTGCGAACCTCTGAGGCATCCTCTAAATGCAATCACCACATGGACACGTTAAGGTTTTTAATTAACGCAACGGTTAATACTCACGGGTTTACAGCAGTGGAAAGCCTGGCGATCCATCGGTGCAGGGTTGAACCTCCTTTGATACCATATGCTACATCCCAGTCGTTACGACTACACGCGACGCAAAAGAATTTCTTTTGGTTTGTTTTAAGCAGGACAGGAACGAAACAACAAACAACAGTTAACAATTCAACTTGACGACAACACAACTCAAGCAGATTAGGCAACAGACAACAACGACTCCACATACTAGCACATAAGGTATTGGACGTAACATGCAATAATCAAAGGAAGAAATGAGTACCCACCCTACACAACAAGACAACGCCTATTAAAAGTTAAAATTCAAATGAGTTAAAATTCAATCATTAAATATTAAAAGTTTTAGTTTTTTTTTGGTTTTTTTTTTTTTTTTTACTACTTTAAATTTCACTGAAGGATAGATTGATTAACTGGGAAAGGAAGGCAAAGCCCTAACCCGCCCCACTAGGGTGGCTCTCTACGCTCAACAGAATCCCCCCCTCTCGGGAAAGCCCCGCCTCACTTAGTTCCGGGCTCATCCGTCTCATGAACTTGGATTTGCTGCATGGGTCTCTCCCTGGCAAACTCGAGTCTTGTCGATTATAGGACAAATTACAGAGAGATTCGCGAATGAGGATTGACCCCTTGCCACCTTTTCCAGATTCCCGATGAGATCGATTGAACAGGCTTATACAGCCATTAGGTTCAATCTCGAAATCTCTAGTTCATCACCTTTATCTAGAATAATTTGCTTTCTGTTCTTGACCATTGCCACTCCCTAGCTAATCTAGATGGAAGCGCTTGTCGGATCTGTAATGATACATCTGTCGGTTACACTGGTTTCGAATGCACCTGTTTTGACCGCATGTGCAATTGCTGCTTTCACTCGGCCAACAAAACATATCCATCAACCTTCATTACAAATTTAATTTAATTAATATATTAA
>JASDQU011245150.1:0-11598 GCA_032191745.1 Picea mariana
GCACAGAAGACCTCAGAAACCTGTAGATGTCCCTACTGTTAGAAACCGGCCTCCATGTTTTGCAAGAAGACCTCTGCTACCTATCAAAATCCTTATCGCCCGCCTTTTCTGCAGATCACCGCTAGAAAAGGGCATCAACCCCTTCTTAAGACCATGGGTCCAAAACCATTCAACGCTAACCACCTCTTTTGGTTTACTCCACGACGCTCTTATAATATTCAACTAGGGTTTAAGATCTTGGCATAATGAACCAATAATGCGAAGGGAAAATCGGGTCCCTATTGCTCGGGTCCCTCATCAAATTTGAATTAAACCTACGCGCCCATTTTTAAATCGGGTTTCGGCATTCCTTATGTAATGGTTTCTTTGCCTCTTGAGTTCACGATTTGCCGATCCCCGACTTCCTTCGTGCTCCTGACACGTGTCCCACCGAATGGACGGTTCAGATTCTGCGTCGGGGTTTCCTCCCCGATCCTTCATTCATGGGAATACCGATTTGCCAATTCCCAATATGCTGGTCCTCTGACGGGCCTTTGACCTGCCACCTGTCCTCCAGGGTGGCCCACACGCTATCTTCCTTATCGAGAAATCGCATATCGTGATTTCACGATGTCTAATGCACTTGTTCACGGGACTCGCGAAACTCCGATTCCCGATTCTCCGATGAAGCACCTGCCACCTGTCCTCCAGGGTGGCCCACACGCTATCTTCCTTATAGGGAAATCGCATATNATTTCGCGATGTGTGATGCAATTGTTCACGGGACTCGCGAAACTCCGATTCCCTATTCTTCGATGAAGCCTTTCTCCCAGTGGCGCCCGATCGCTACCACGCATCCTTCCAAATGGACGGTCCCGATTATGTCGAGATTTCAGGATTTTTAATGTCCCGGTTCTCACGACCTTGAGAACTCTGATCTCCCGATGGCTTATCTCCCTCGCAGCTTCTGCAGATCTGACGGCTGTCGGCGACCCTCTTCAACGATCATACGCGCCCATCCAAAACTAAACCATACACTGATTTTCTTACATACTCATCCTTTGCCATCAATGACAATATTTCCAACAGTTCGTTGACATGTCCTATTTGCAATGCCACAAGTTTTATCAAAATTGGATGTGCCAAGTGGAAATTATGATGACTTCCCCACACCTTGTTGATTTTTGGACTTTCCAGAAGAGCCTACTTGTAAAGCATGCCAAGCGCACAATATGTGATATCTTATTCTCAAATTTGCACCAAAAATACTACAAATTATTCATTATCTAATGCAACTAGTATCACTTAATTTGGATACTCACTGAAGAATATAGCATTTTTTTACCTGGAACACTTATTTGAGACTAGTTAATAGGACTAATTAGCTACCCTATCTTACATAGAGTGTGTCTCCAAAATTAGGATGACCTAGAAGCTGAAAATTTTACCAAAGATACCTTGATAATGATTTTGAATATACACGAAGTTTCACAGTCTTAATCATCACATAAAAATAATTATAACAAAAATTTTGCGATGACTGAATTCAGGATGATTAAGGAACCCGATATTCCACAGGTCATATCTCCGAAAGTATAAAGCCCAAAAATATGAGATTATAGCCACAAGTACTTTGATCCATATACTAAATATCCCCCAAGGTGTTCCTTCTGAAACGTCCCAGAAAAAAATTTATAGCAAAAATTCCAAGGTGTCTCAGATGCAACAACGAAACCACAAGACCTTGAGCTCTGATACCAAATGTTAGGAACAAAATATCAAAATAGCATAAAAACCTCAGAATAAGTACTCAACGCCTTGAAAAAGAGAGAATAACATATAATAAGCCTCTTCGAGGGGGAAACCTCCTTATACATCATATGAATTCACAAATACAAAATGATTCCAAATGAAAAGGTCTCCTTGGTATATATAGGAGACTAGGAGGTACAATTGCAACTAATGGACCCAAGCTGACATAAATAAAATAAAAATACTAATGCAATATGCGCCAATTAAAGGTTAATGTGCCACTATTTAGTGCTTAACACCTCCTTACATATTTTCTATAAACTATAGACTCTTATGGAGTATCAAGTTTTGGAATAAACCACTGGGTAGGTCGAGGGTGTTGATGGGTGTACTTGTATCTAAGATGATTTTGAATCAGAGAATTTCAATCTTCGATTAACAAGAGGGGAATGTGAGATAGATTAATTTCAGAGTTGGTTGGGACCAATTTATGTTTAAGGGGGAGTGTCAAGTTATGATTAAGGATGGGAAGTTGGTGATAGTGATAGTTTTATCCCGGATGTAATTAAGGGGGAGTAATAAGGAAAATAATTACATCATTACATAATTAGTTAATTAGTTAGTTTATCATTACAAGAGTTGGTAAATCTGTAACTTCTTCTAACCATATTGTAGTTGTACATGCTCATTTTAATATAATACACATCAATAGTGTAGTGTGTTGCATCAATTATGTCTCTGCTTAATGTTTTCCAAGATGTTCCTTGGAAATGACCGTCTAGTGGAATTTATGTGCCAATTTAGAGGACCAATGGACCCTACAGGGGATTGGAAGTCATTTCCTTCTTTGTTTTTTGTAGTTTAGGCAATATTAAAAAGTGAACAAGTTTATTGATCCTTTTTTTTTACCTTGAAGTTGATTATAATCATGATATATAGCTTCAAAAAAAATAAATGAGATTCCTTTGTCATTGAAAGATATTAGGCTCCTTTCGCCTTTATGTGAAATCCATATGCCAATGTCATCTCCTGGTTTCTTATACTCACCACCTATCCCTTTATTTTTCATGCAACTATGGAAAAGTACGTGGGAAAGCCTGGCATAAGGTTTATCATGTTTCTTCTTCCATGGTAAATCCCATAAGAGTAAGAGAATTTTTTTAAATTATATTTGAACATTTTAAATATAATCCATACAATACTAACAAATGAAATCCCTTATGATAGTTGGTAATTAAAACAGATGGGTTATCATCATTTGCTGAAAATATCTTACAACAATTGATAAATTCAACATATAATGGCTATGAGAACTACTTGGGAAAAGAAGGTAGTTTGGTATGTAGAAACTTCATTATAAAACATTTTGACACATAAATCCTTTCATAAAAATACTTGGGATGTAGAGAAAACAAGACATGCTAGTGTGTGCTAGCTAAGCCATCTTAAAATTTGCCATGTATGTAAGTATTATCCCCATTTCTTACTGACTACATATACAACAGTATTTATTGATATTAATATGTGAGAATGAGGATATGTATAATACTAGATATTCTAAAGCTTGGCTAAGGTTGTGGGGTTATAAAATTAAAAAAATATTGATGAAATTCAATCAGGATGTTAATAATATCCCCACACCTTTCACATTTCTAGCATCAATGATCCATTCATCCATGCCTCTGAACAATTTTTCCTTTCATTCTATACTTTGTTCATTGGATGTACATACAATGAATACATATAAGGTATCCTATCCAATAATTGATCATATCATCATGGGAATTATGCCCGTTGGATTAATTCTTTGGCATTCATGGACTCTGTTGGCGTTGGAAGTCACTCCCAGATTGCTATTAGGAGCAGAGCCCGACGCCCATCAGTTTTATGTCACGGTTTTTCATAGATGGGTGATCGAATGGAGAGAAACTCAAAACAATAGCGTTCCAACTCTGAAACTAAGCCAGGTATGCATGAGCAAGTGAGGTCTTGTGTAAACTTCAGACAATGAGCTGTAGTAAAGGGTGAACAGGTGGAAGACTTATATAAGACAAAAGCAGAGGTCTGTTATTAACATCGAGTTTCTAGCAGGCTGAGGAAGAAGATGTCCAAATGCAATATCATCTTACATTCAAATATAAGGCCAGAGAATGCAATAATGAAAAAATAAATCATTTATCATAGCAGAACTGCAATAATTCACACGAGTCGGTCGTTCACAAACTCTCTTAGCATAAGATGAAAACTAGACGGAGTAAGAAGAACTATCTGTCATAAAACAAGAAATATCATATACAGATGCATAAACTGAAAGCTAGGATAGCTGCCAAAACATTATAGTAGGGAGCTCTGCTCTACCATCGATGCTCACAAAAATGGTGAAAACGCCTACATATACTCAAAATAAAACACAGTAATGAAAACGAGATACTGCATTAATAACATTGCGTCTGCATGTCTTCTGGCAGTCTGCGCATGCAGACTGGACGATCATGCGCCTATGTCAGACGCCATATTAACTGTGCGTGGCTCCAGCAAGGGGAGTAGCTGAGCCATTAAGTGTCGAGCTAGCGTGTTCAGACTTCCTTCGGCTAGTCAAGGACGCGGGCATGGATTTTTTGGAAAAATGGGCACACAGGACCCCCTTGAGTAGACCGCTTGCCAGACCCTCCACACCTTGCAATTAATGATTGAGGCGAGGCCTCAACCACCCTCTCTTTTCTTCATTCATTCCTGGCAGCTACCGGGAATTAAATCACGTCGAATCGACGTCTGAAGAATGCAGTCCCCCCTCTCTTGAATCTTAATTCGGCGCCTATGGCTTCCCTGTACAGCCCCTTCTGCTCCCTAGAGTGACCACGGGCTGTGATCCTTCGCCTATCTACCAGAGTTCTTTCAGCGCTTCGGGGTTCACGGGTGAGGAAGGAACAGGACCTTTCTCCTTCAAAATCGCGATGGGAGGAATGCCGGGAGGGCCTAACGGTTGCCATGTGTTCCCCACGAGATGAACGACTGAGATGCTTTTTGGCGCTTTGGGACCTGAGTGGCAAAATGATAAACAATAGTGCCCCTCTTCCAGGCTTGTTCTTTTACGATCAGGCACCAAAACCACGGGCCCGATTCTGGGCGCTATCGGCATTTCAGGGTTCGGGGTTTCGAGAAGTGAAGGGATGAGGAGTGCTTACCCCTCGAACTCACGAATGACGACATGACATGGATGTGTGTTGCATTTCCTTCAGGCGAACGGCCCAGATAGTATTCGTTATTGTAAAGAGGTTTTCTCCATTTATAGGCTCGCTTGATGTGACCTGGTGCTAAGACCGCGGGCTCAACTCGAAAGGTGCTTCGGAACTTCGCTGATCGGCAATTTCAAAAGCAATGAACTAACACCACCTTGTCTCCCGAAACACCAATCTCCGATAGGCCAACTGGCTGCCACCTGTCCTAATCGGATCAGACAATTCATATTTTCTTTGAACCATTGACACTGCCCTTCGTGCTAAACCCCGGGCAACTTGACAGTCCTGAAAACCCGATGACCGTCGATTAACTCTGTAGGCTGGATCTTGGCTGCCGACAACAAAACTTTGCCCGCTCGCTTGACTCACAACCGGAAAGTTGGGTCCTTCCACTGCTGTACCTGGGTGTTTCGTGTGCAACCTACAGCCTTGGGTGCTCTTGAGCCCGGGACAAGAATTATCACTAACATTAGGCTCCATGGGGGATAGAGTCATCCCTATGATGCTCTAAGAACTCATTCCGCAACTTCAGTGCCTTGCCGTTGGGCTATGGAGTCAGGCTCAAAATATTTTATTGTTGAAAATACAAGCCGAAAAATAAAAGCAACAAAATAAAGCTACATGCTCAAAGGAGCTTATTTATATACATTCCTAATGCTAATAAAATATTTTACATGGGTTAGGTGAAAGAAAACTTCCACCATAGCCATCCAAGCAGCTTCTTGGATAGAAGCTCCTTTCTTCTGTCAATGATCATCAGCAGATGATGTAGCCGTGACAGCAGAACAGTTACACTCATCAACTTCTCCTCACAGGGTGAAGTTGAGATGAAATAGGGTGGCTCCAAGGCATAGGGGAAATACCACTCCATGTACTCGCTGACAGGATCATAGAATGAGTGGCAAACTCCAGAAAATGGGCGACAGACACCCTCCTCTGCTACACAACTATTCACCTGTGGCTGAATATCTCTGATAAGCACAGGTTGATGGTGGACAATTGACGTAGGCTCACTGCTCTCGGGCGGTGGTTTCTCGCTGACTGGCTCTGGACAGGAAATATTCTGCTCCTCTAGTTCGGTGTCCTCCAGGTCTGATCCGTTTTCATCATGGATAGGGACCATGGGGTGGTTTTGTTTGCTGACTGGCTCTTCAATATCTCTATAGTGACCAAAAGTAGGATAAGTTTGCTGCTCATCATCACTATAACACATATCAAAATGGGGTTGTCCTTCGTTGATATGATCCTCCTCTAGAACAGTGATCCCGTAAAAATTTATGTTTAGAGATAGTGGGACCTACTGGTTCTAGCTTCTCACATGTAATATTTTCTCTTCAATCCCAGGTAAACATATATCATGAGAAACCCCCTGGGGGAAAAAAGAAGAATCCTCTTCCACAACTAACCCCTCTTTTAAAAAGAGAGGGTCTTCGTCATCATGAGCAGAGCTACTAGGAACATCTGCTTCAACCCGATACTCAGGTGAGCCATCTACCATGGACCACATGTGCTCTACAAACTCATAATCTCCACAAGAGGCGTGTTGATATTCATGAAGATCTAAAAGAACAGATGCATCCGATATGATGTCAGATGCTTTCGTTCTGGGGCTAACACAATTAATATCATCCAACACCTCTATATTTTCACAGCAAATTCTTTCCTCCACATTAAGGGCTTCATCATGGACATGGTCTTCAGGGCCAGCAGAGGCTTCATGAAGCAAAGAAAACACCTCACGATAGTTTTCAAACAAACCATCAGCTGGATAGTAGTCTTTACAAAATGAATTGAAAGCTGTATGAAAACATGTTAAAGAGAGGATGCTTGCAACGGGAAGAGACCGACACCATTCAAGAGCAGCTCCCTTCAATGAATACCTAAAGAGCTTAATCTGGACATCCTCATGCGTGATATTGTGTCAGTGGATAGCCTCATGGAAGTCCAGTAAATGCTCAGTTGGTTCTTCCTAATCTGATGCATGAAATTCAGGGAGGAAATCTTCCCATTGGTCCCTATCAGGAAGTGCATTAGGAAAACCGAGTATCTGAGAAAAGTCACAGAAAGCAAACCTTTGAGCGAGAATTTTCTCCATATCGAACCAGTGGAGTCGCCAATCGATCCTCGAATCATGGATTCGCCAGGTGAAAGATGCGCAGCTTCAAATATGCCTGGTCCTTATTCACCATCAAAGGCCAGATCTTAACGTTTTCATTACCCCAGGAAGCTTCTCAAACTGAGAAAGCAGCTGCTGAAACCTTATCGAGAAAGCTCCTTAGGGTCAGCTTTCAGGTGTGCTAACAGTAGTCACAGCTGAAACAGTGATGTGGAAACAATGGAGTCGCCACAGTGGAGTCGCCAGGTGCACAATAGAAATCTTTAAGGGCTCTGATGTCTGATGCACATTCAGAATCAGAGGCTCAATGTCATTCTGCCCAGGGAAAATCTTCAACTTCATCCCCGGCAACAGCGCCAGAAATGTTGGCATTGGAAGTCACTCCCGGATTTCTATCAGGAGCAGAGCCCAACGCCCATCAGTTTTATGTCACGGTTGTTCATAGATGGGTGATCGAATGGTGAGAAACTCAAAACAATAGCGTTCCAACTCTGAAACTAGGCCAGGTATGCATGAGCAAGTGAGGTCTTGCGTAAACTTCAGACAGTGAGCTATAGTAAAGGGTGAATAGGTGGAAGACTTATATAAGAGAAAAGCAGAGGTCTGTTATTAACATTGGGTTTCTAACAGGCTAAGGAAGAAGATGTCCAAATGCAATATCACCTTACATTCAAACATAAGGACAGAGAATGCAATAATGCAACAATAAATTATTTATCATAGCAGAACTGTAATAATTCGCACGATTCGGTCGTTCACAAACTCTCTTAGCATAAGATGAAAACTAGACGGAGTAAGAAGAACTGTCTATCATAAAACAAGAAATCTCATATACAGATGCATAAATTGAAAGCTAGGATAGCTTCCAAAACATTACAGTAGGGAGATCTGCTCTACCATCGATGCTTACAAAAATGGCGAAAACGCCTACATATACTCAAAACAAAACACAGCAACGAAAACGAGATACTGCATTAATAACATTGCATCTGCATGTCTTCTGACAGTCTGCACATGCAGACTGGATGATCGTGCACCTATGACAGATGCCATATTAACTGCGCGTGGCTCCAGCAAGGGGAGTAGCTGAGCCATTAAGTGTCGAGCTAGCGTGTTCAGACTTCCTTCGGCTAGTCGAGGACTCGGGCATGGCTTTTCTGAAAAAATGGGCACTCAAGACCCCCTTGAGTAGACCACTTGCCAGACCCTCCACACCTTGAATTAATGATTTAGGCGAGGCCTCAAGCACCCTCTCTTTTCTTCATTCATTCCTGGCAGCTACCGAGAATTAAATCACGTCGAATCGACGTCTGAAGAATGCAGTCCCCCCTCTCTTGAATCTTAATTCGGCGCCTCTAGCTTCCCTATACAGCCCCTTCTGCTCCCTAGAGTGACCACAGGCTGTGACCCTTCGCCTATCTACCAGAGTGCTATCGGCGCTTCGGGGTTCGCGGGTGAGAAAGGAACAGGACCTTTCTCCTTCAAAATTGCGATGGGCAGAATGCCGGGAGGGCCTAACGGTTGCCACGCATTCCCCACAAGATGAACGACAGAGATTCTTTTTGGCACTTTGGGACCCGAGTGTCAAAATGATAAACAATAACGCCCCTCTTCCAGGCTTGTTCTTTTACGACCAGGCACCAAATCCACGGGCCCAATTATGGATGCTATCGGCATTTCGGGGTTCGGGGTTTCGAGAAGTGAAGGGACGAGGAGCGCTTACCCCTCGAACTCCCGAATGCCGACGTGACACAGATGTGTGCCGCATGTCCTTCAGATGAACGACCCAGATAGTATTTGTTATTTTAAAGAGGGCTGCCCCATTTATAGGCTCGCTTGACGTGACCTGGTGCTAAGACCACGGGCTCATCTCGAAAGGTGCTTCGGAACTTCACTGATCGGCAATTTCAAAAGTAATGAACTAGCACCACCTTGTCTCCCGAAACATCGATCTCCGATAGGCCGACTGGCTGCCACCTGTCCCGATCGGATCAGACGATCTAGATTTTCTTTGAACCATTGGCGCTGCCCTTCGTGCTAAACCCCGGGCAACTTGACAGCCCCGAAAACCCGATGACCGTCGATTAACTCTGTAGGCTGGATCTCGGCTGTCGACAACAAAACTTTGCTCGCTCGCTTGACTCGCAACCAGAAAGTTGGGTCCTTCCGCTGTTGTACCTGGGTGTTTCGTGTGCAACCTACAGCCCTGGGTGCTCTTGAGCCCGGGACAAGAATTATCGCTAATAGACTCTACATCAGAATGTAATAGGCTCTTCCAAAAATTGTGGCACTAGTCAAAATAGGTGATAGCAATAATGATAACGAGTATTACATGCTTTGGATTGTACCAATAATGGAGACAAGCTATGGCCAAAAGTATTTTTGTTGTCATATTTCTTCCACTCCAAACTATTACTACTGGCTTCCATCGATTGCCACTGCATTGTAGAAATTCTTCTATCACTTGTTCTTGAGTTGTGAGCTCAATATCGACATCGCTCATTGTGTCAGTAGTCCGATATTGAAGGAATTTATTAAATGCAAATTTTGTGAGTCATGATCACTTTAATTAATCAATCCTCTTTCCAGGGATCTATACTCATTTTGAAAATAAGTGATTTCATACGTTTTAAAAATAAGTGATTTCAACACAAAGGCAAGGCTAATAAAACATTATTTTGAAAGTTCATCTTATTTAAAATTACTACACATTATTTAAATTGTATCTAATTTTAAAAGAAATGATGTATGTTGGATGAATATTTATTAAATAGAAACTTCTTGTAAATGTGTTGAACCTACACAGAATAGATCTAGCCAAACAATAATAAACACATTTGCAGAGAGAATTGGAGAAAGAAGAAGAAGGAGAGAAAGAATAAAAGAATTATCATCAATCGTTGTGAATAATGAATAATTTACACATGATATACTCTGTATAACTCAATGAGTGTGCACTATAGGAGAATCAATGTGCCATAGTGGTGGTCTAGAGTGATATGGACACACACCAATAGTTATGGGAGTGAACTGCCACCCAATCTAGTCTCTCAGGTAGTTACGGGAGTGAATTGTCACCTAGTCTAGTCTCTCAGGCAGTTACGGGAGTGAACTGCCACCTAGTCTAGTCTCTCAGGCAGTTACGGGAGTGAACTGCCACCTATTCTAGCCTCTCAGGCAGTTACGGGAGTGAACTGCCACCTAGTCTAATCTCTCAAGCAGTTACTGGAGTGAACTACCACCTAGTTGAGTTGACTAGTCAATTGGTCTTCAGTTAACTGACTGAACAGAGAGTAGTGAGGAGTTAACTCAGGGAATCCAGGGTAATGCGCCAGTATGGTGATGATCCCAAGGAAAGGTAAAATTAGCATGGTGATGATCCCAATGTTGCATGGTGATAAAACCAATGCAACATATAAACTCAACTCAACTAGTCAAACTGAAGTGTCAACTGAAAGATAATATTCTCCAGGTGGAATATTCTCCCCTAAAATATAGGAGACTGGATAATGACTAATTATGACTAATAAACAAGGAAAAACCATAGGAAAAATAAATCCTAGGTGTGTGTGAAGTAACTCCAACACTCGCCTGAACATCATTATGGTGAAAATAAAGAATGGATCATGGCAATGACACCATGCTAGGTACCCAAATACAAAAGATACACTGAAAATAAAGTGAGAAAAGAGGGAAAAACTCATGGGAAAAACCCCCCCTCAAGGTACAATGTATGTAAAAATAACAACTACAGTTGCTAGGAAATTGTGTCCTTCACTCCAAGACAATTTCATAGAGAATGGAACTTCTGCTCAATGAAGGTCTTGGTGAAGATGTATGTCATGTGTTTTGTTGAAGGAAAAAATTGTAAGTCGATGATACCCTCATGTACTAAGTCCCGGATGTAGTGCATGTGGATCTCGATGTGCTTCATTTGTTGTCTCTAAATTGGATCTCTGCAAAACTTCATAGTGCTTTGGTTGTCACACCATATGACGATCAGTCGATGAAACTGAATGCCCAACTCAGTGAGAAAATGTTGTAGCCACATAGCCTGAATGGTTATGTAAACTACCCCTCTGTACTCTACCTCGACTGAAGATAGAGCAATGGAAGCGTGCTTCTTTCTCGACCAACAGATAGGCCCAGAACCAAGACTGAGTGAGTAACCAGATGTGGACTTGCAATCAATTATATTGCCAACCCATTCAGAATCAATAAACCCAATGAGATCTAATGTAGAGTTTGTTGCATAATGAATCCCAAAGGTGATGGTGCCCTGTACGTATTGAAGGATATGATTTGCAGTCTTCCAATGTAGCTCATGCGGCTCCTGCATGAACCTGGAAATTGCACCAACTGCATATGAGAGGTCCAGTCTGGAGTAGGACTATTTAATTCTTGTGACAATAGAAGATTTGCATCTTGAATAGTTGGATGTAAAAACAACTTTTCTCCATAGGGATTTGGAGGAAGAGATTTATATGCAATAACCATAGGGGTATGAGGTCA
>JASDQU011245153.1:1734-13733 GCA_032191745.1 Picea mariana
TCAAAACAGAGATCTACTATGCTCGTTCCAAACCATAGAGAAATAGTATTCCCAAAAACACACATTGAAATTGACAATAAATTTATTATGAGTGTACATGTTTTCACACTTAATCAAATTTTATACACACTTTCTCCAAAATTTTAAGATAATTTATTACACATCTAAATTTTCTCCAAAATTCAAAATAATTTATTACACATTGAAATTGACAAATTTTATACACACTTTCTCCAAAGATTCAAAAATTCAAGATAATTTATTACACATTGAAATTTTCTCCAAATATTCAAGATAATTTATTACATATATTCAAGATAATTTATTACATATTGAAATTGACAATAACTTTATTATGAATGTATAAATTTTCACACTTAATCAAAATATATACACAGTTTCTCCAAAAATTCAAGCCACAATAAATTTATTAATATACGAAGAAGAAGTGGACCAAATAATAACAACATCCATCCAAAATTTTACTTAATAACAACATCCATCCAAAATTTTATTTAATCCAGTAATTAAGAATGTTTATATTTTATATTGTGTGAAATAGATTCACATTAATTTAAAAATTAAATTACTTAAATATTATATAAAATAACATAAATATATATAAATGAATATTCTATGGAAATTAAATAGTTTAAATAATCATAGAATATTCTATTTAACAATTATAGAATATTCTTGATTATTAAATAGTTTATTTATTCTATCCAGGGTTTATGAATTTGTGAACGATTCATTGTTCAGCCATAATATAATCACTCTCTTCACATTGCAAGACACAGAATAATAAATCTCTTTACATAACAATTTCTGAAGCATTCATGGTTGAATCAGAATATAACCACTCTCATAACATCGCTACAGCTTCTGTGGAAGCCAATTGCGATAAAAAAAAGGCGTCGCTACACCTTGTATGGAAGCCAATTGCGATTAAAAAAACAAGCGTCGGGATGCATTTCTCTGAACATTTCTTTCTCTGGAACTTGCAACGACTGCGCACAGAACAAAATGCAAAATGCAAAATGCAAATATTCTCCAAAAAAAACTGAAGGATGCAGTAAACGAATACCAATATTTGTCGGCCTCGAATGCTAAGAGAATTAGTCGTTTCAACTCTTTTCTTTGATATGTTGTTCTACGTCGATGTTTTAATTTGTCCCCATTCACTCCTTTTGCATACTGTAACACTGCAAAACCATTCATGGCCGCTTCCATATCCCAACGCTGGCTTAGACTCCATTCTAGTCCGTTTACCCAATTTGTTGGATGAAGTTTATTTCTCCTCAGGTTATATACACAAGAACAGCTGAGGTCCGTGTTTAAAGCGTGGTAAGCCGTGTCTAAAACGTGACAGATAATGAAAGACGGTAAGCCATGTGTAAAACGTGACAGATAATGAAAGACGGTAAGCCGTGTCTCCGACAATGAAAGACGGTAAGCCATGTGTAAAACGTGAGACCTCACATACGTAAGGCTACCACACATGCTAATCCGCGTCTAAAGCGTGGCAGGTCACGCGTATGACCGACGAAGGATTGGCTTTGCCTTTTACTTGTCCATGAGTTGAAATATATATATATATATAAAAAAGCATGCCTGCATACTAGTTAAGAATTGCATTCCTCCGCCCCTTACAAACTTACAAACCACTAGTAATTGAAAACTGTGTTATAATAGATTTTTTTCATGCTATACTATATTATATTATATTATATTATATTATATTATATTATATATATATATATATATAATATTATTTATAAGTTTAAGTATTTTTTTGGGAGAGTTTGAGAGGTTTTATTAACATTGACTATCTACAAGTTTTTGGAGAATCCAGAATCATCATAAATTGAGTGAATCATAAAAATAAATTGCATGTAATTACAGTGAAGTGCTGGAATAACATAATCAGAGATCTCTGCAAAGCTTTCGGCACAATCAGGTTCATTCACATTTTTAGAGATAATAATAAGCAGGCACACAAGTTATCCAAAAAAGCTTTACAAAACCAAAAAGGAAAAATTGTTTACAACCAGTGGGAAGAGGAGCATGAGGGCCTACACTATTCTTGAATCTCTTTTGATGTAATTTTTTTAGGTTGTTTGTTGAGTTTATTTTGTGAACTTTTTAGGGAAAGGGTTGATGGAAAGTCTTTGGACTATCTGTAGGTCATTGTAGACAGTTTTCTTTTAGGCTTATATTAGTCACAGTATTAGTAGACAGATCTTGGGTTTCATTGTGGGTTGTTTTTTTTGGTTTATATTAGTTACATTATTAACTCATGATTATTTTACCTTTAAGATTGGAGGGAGCGAGGAGATTATACATGCTACTTTTTTGTTGTTATTTGTTTAAAATTTTTATATTATTATAAGAAGAACAATTTTCTTTTTGTTGTTATTTATTTAAAATTTTTATATCATTATAAGAAGAACAATTTTCTTTTAGAAAAAAAGTTGAAGTATTTTTTATTTAATTTTTTAATAATAAATTATCTAGTATGTAGATTTATTACAGTTATCTTTAAAAAAAAAATATAAAATTTATTAAAAAGCATAACTTAAAATGTATATTCTTCCCCTGTGGTGGGAGAAGTTTTTAGGATTAATTTTACTCTTGTTAAAAAGTTAATAAAAATATGGACAGCTAACTTTTTCTTCTATACAAAATTAAAAAAATTAATTAATTAAAAAGAAATAATTAATTTAAAAGAAATTAACTTCATGTGTTCGCCACTCTAAAAACATTTATATATTGTATTTATTTTAAGATTTTAAATAATGGTGGTTTATATCCATGCAGTGCTTTATTCTTCACGGCTATCTCAATTATTGTAAGAGTTGTTTTCTAAGTTCACAACTTTATAATATGGTAAAATATTTATACTATTTTATTTACTTTTATAACTTTATAATATGGTGTGATTAGAAGGGATTGGTGTCTCTTAATGTAATATTTAATTTTTAATTTTCTGAATTAATTGTAATTAATTATAATTAGTGTTGGATTATTTATGGAGATAATAATTGCTATTCTATGGCTTGTGAACAATGTAATTGTATAACTGATTAATAAAAGAGGGGCCAAACAATGGGCCAAACAATTGATTGAAGGGTGAAGCTCAAGTAGTAACCATGATACCATTCAAGGGAATAGTGAGGGGCCTAGAGGAAGTTCATCATACTCAAGAAATTAAGCCTCCTTGATAAATTATATATTTTGAGAATAATCAGACTTTTCCATTTTTATGAATCCAAAGTAAAAATCAGTTAATGAAAAGAGGGTTGGTAGTTGAACAACCAACTACCTGCAATAAAGAGATATGGAGAGAGAAGGTTGGAAAACTGAAAACTATCATCCCAAGTAGACGGGACCACCTTTCACCCCACAAGTTGCTTCTAATAGAAGGAAGGGGAAAACATATCGAGAATGTTCTTGAGGGAAGAGAGGAGAAAATGCATGGAGTGGACTGGTACAACCATGGAAAAATGTGAACTGCCCAACTGCATGGAGAAACCTCAAGACAAAAAGTGATGGGCACACGGGTGATGAACAGACAATGAATGTTAGAGTTGAAATGTAGAAGAGTCCATGAGTAAAAGAGGATGGAAATTTGAAAAAGGAGATTGAGCGGTGAAGAGAGTATTGGATACAAACCATGAAATTTGGGTAAAGAAAAACCTAGAAATCCAACATGTGCATAGAGGGATGGAGACTTGATGCTTGTTAGGAAAGGAAGTGACACTTAGAAAATGGAGGAAGTTGAGAGATTGCAGAAGAAGTGATTACATTCCCTCGTGCACTAAAGCCAATTGGGAAGGCATATGAAGATTTTGTGGATGCCATGAGTTGGTAGGAAAAGAGTTTTTTTGCCAATAACTTATGTGAATGAGAGAGGCCTTCACACTATCAAATTCCTGTGAGGATGAATTTTTTCCCCTGGTGGTATCATGGTTTGGCACGAGGGTGGCTAGATCGTAGAGAACTAGTGCATCTAAGCCTTTGGTTGCATAGAAAGGTGTTCACCCTCAATCAGTTGGTTTGGACGATTTTTTCTACAATAGATAAGTCTCCCTTGTACTCTTTTTTATGCTATGTAAATGTGTAATTATGCATGCTTGTAGAATCAATAGAATTGTATGGTTTTGAGTAATAACCTATAAGGAAAATGAATAAATGAACGTCCATGTTCCGTGTGAACTTAGTAGTGTATCTATTGTATTTGTTTTTACCCATGAAAGGAAAGTGTGTATCATGCCCTCTGCATGTTTTTTTTCCTTACTGGTTACTATCCCTGGTGATGTATGATGAATGAAGAGAATTGCTAGGTCTTGAATTCATAGTCTAATTATGGGTTGTAACTTCTGGTTACTTAACTTATGAGAACATGCTGTAAAGAGAGCTTGGTTAGAGATCTTAAGACTCTAATAAATGAGTAAGGGAGGCATGGGTTATGCTCCTCGTGTGTATAATGCCCTTTAGTAGTCTTGGTTCCCTATGAAACCTACAAAAATGAGAGTGCTTGGCTTCTATGTATGCAAGCTAAGTCTTATGCCTTGGAGAGGTGTTTTATTCCCTTTAGAGATTCATGTTGTGGGCACCCTAGTGTAGCATAAGGGATCAAGCCATTTAAAAGTATGCACAAGAAGAAGGGATCCATATCATGAATATCTGAATGCGATGCATCATGGATATCTGGAGATAAGAAAATCCAGAATTTTCATATAAGAGAATTTACCAAAGTTCCAAACCTCGGATGCACGGATGGGAAAGGTTCTGACCCCACCTTTCCCTTTTCGAATTTACGAATCGGAGGAGGTTTAAGGCACTTGTAGATGACGTCCTGAGGATGTAATTTGATAGGTGTCAATCAGATCTTCCAATGGGTGGTGAACAAGTGTCAATGTGGGATTGGAGTGGGTCTATAAGGGGACTCGTAGTCTCGATGCGGTTGGGAGTGGAGGATAAATCTCAGTCATCAGATCAAGAGGATTTTGGGTCGCTTGATTAACCATCACAAGTGTATCTCGCATCCAGCTCTTTTCAAATCAAAGTGGCACTAAGAGGTCCCGGATCCCAAATACCTGGGTGTGTTTAGCATGGGATTTCATATCTGACATCTAACCATTCGTCATTTCAAACAATACAGTGCACAGGATTTACATAAGTTCCTTGGGTATGTTGCATATTTAAATCAAATTTTTGTTCCAAGTTCCGACCCATGAATGCATGTGAGAAAAAGAATATGGGGCACATGGGAGTGACATCATGGAGGACATGTCGTGCTAGATGGTAGTCAGAATGCCACAGAGGATGACAGGTGTTTGCCTCATATTAGCGTAGGATGTGAGTGGGGCCCACTGTCTAGCATTATGCCCTTTGGTTTGGCACCCTTGATCTCAACAATTGGATCGGAGGGCCAATAGATCTTGGTAGTCCAATCGTAGTTAGGTCTGAAATATGGAAGTCGTAAGCATCCAGATCCGACCCTTTTCTAAGAAATGTGACAGTAATCGGTCCCTTATCCTAGATGTCCAGATGAGATAAGGTCCCAGCATGGGAAAAGGGTATCTGACATCCGACCATTAGGCCATTCAGACATTGTGGCATGGGGATTAATCCGGGATATCCTAGATACTAGATATAAATTGGCTCTGTCAAGGTTCCAACGTAAGGTTCCATTAGAGGCTTAGAGGACGTGATGATTTCATCAACCATGTATCAAGCCATGTCATCTTATCTATACATATTTTCATAGCCATATTCCACATGTCGGTGCCATGTCATTGTGCCATGCCAACCACATGTTAGGTTGTGATAGGAGGTGTCATGCTAGGTGGCATGCCACCACGTCAAGTTTATGTGTCTAATTGTGTTAGTTGGACATCCAAATCCGACCCTTTGTGTTAACAGAGTTCTATGGACGTCCCAAATTTCTGGATATCTCCAGGTTCCATCTTGAGGTCTGGATGTAAAGCTCAGGAGGGGTCCATGACCTGGATATCTGGACCATCTGGCATACAGAATAATTGTTAGTGGAAACCCTTTGGAATGTCTAGATGTCTGGATTCTCGGATGTGAAGGGTTCCACCAATCATGTTGCAGTGGTGTAATAAATCTCCACGTTGGATGACATGTCCCAACACAATCAACACACCTATATATGATTTTGGATGGTAAGTGTGACATGGACCCATGTGGGCATGAGGTGGATTTGGTGGGGAAAAGCCTAAAATATTTAGGAGGCTATAAATTTTGATCCCAAGCTTGGTTTGGAGCATAATTACAATCGTTGGAAAGATATTGATGAGAAGGATTGGTGTATGAGCACATAATTGGATTTAGAGGTGTGGTTAAGGAAGGTGGTTAGAGAAAGGAAAAGAGAAAAGTTGTATACCCCACCATCCTAATAAGGGTTAGGAGGTTGGGTGCATTACAAAGTGGTATCAAACCAGAGTTCAAACACTAGGCCTGAATGGGATAGAGAATAGTCACACGAATGGTATACCAAGGCTAAAGAAGAGCCTACTGGAAAAAAATATACATTAAAATTTTATTTATTAGTTGCACAAGCTCCTTGAGAAGGAGTCCAGATCAAATTTTATGTTCAAAATTTCTTACCGAAGAAAATTAAACATGTTGATTTATTGTAGAAGAATTATGCCATGACCTTGTCGAAATGAGAAATACTCCTACAAGAATTTGAATATGCTGACAAGCATTGATGGTAAGATCTAAATGTGAATGGAAGAAAAAGTAGAATCTTGTTATAGGGTTGCATGAGTCCAGAGAATAGATGAGTTGGATTGTTTTAAATCGGCTGTAATGATGTCTATGTGTATGGGATTGGTAGAGCCCTAACAAGTATTATTGATGCATATGTAAAAKTCTAAGCCCTATATAAATCCTCATGCTTGGAGGGCTGATTGAAAATTTATAAAATCAATTTACAATGAAAGAGACATGTTGTTGGTTATCCAAATTAAGTATAAGTAAATGGATTTTAAGAAGAAGGCAATGWTGTGTTTCCTTCAATTGATGGGTTCCAAGGATGAATGCCATGCTCATTAAGATCCCCTTTAGTATTGTAAATAAAATAAGTCCCTTGGACTGTTTTCATAAGGGAGGTAGGTTGCTAAGAGTATGGAAGTACTCAGATGTTGATGGGAGTGATAAATTGCACCCTTGGAAACCTAATATGGTTTGAAAATTAAGGCCCTCGATTTATGAGATAAGTGGTTCATGTTTTGAAAGACTGAACACCTAATATGGATAAGAACCAAAGAAATGGCAGTCCTTACCCTTGCTAACTATACTTGATAATACACTATGTCAATGATGGGACTTAGCAAGTAGCTATTGGAAAAGAGGTCAAGTGACATGGGCATATGAGAAATTTCTCTGAGCTCGTAGATTTAATGAGTAAATTTGTTTTTCCCAAAGAGTAATGTATGTATATATTTTTTGACCTAAATGCATATCTATGCATGTGAATGCAAGAGGTAAATAGTTGGAATACCTATAGACTTAGAATAGTTTATTGTTGGTTGTGAAATATAGTGTTGTTATGGATCATTTTGGTTATTAATGATCTGATAACATGAAGAAAAGTTAACAACATGAAGGAAAATGGTGATGATACTATTTCTTATAGCCTTATGAAGAAAAGGCGAAGGAAAAACGAGGTGCTAATCCAAAGTTTGGTAGAGAGAGTGCTTGGAGATTCTCTAGAATACCAATGCATCAGATAACATCCAAATATGGATGAAAACCATACATTTATGGCTTGGTATGCTTAGATAATAATGAAAGGGAATTTAGGTAAGGATTCCCTGGTAAAGGCCTGATGACCAAGAATGACTTGAGGCATGAAGAGAGATAGGGATTGGTACCTTCTATCCCCTGAGTAATGTTGTAATTACCTAGTGAAAATTTCTTATAAATATAATTCTTTTGTAGAAATTGGGCAAGAGAAGCCTCTTGCTAATTGTTGTAAAAAAAAATTTACAACATACTCATGAGTATCCCTATGATACTTTTCATGTGAGTGGTCATAAGATATTAGGGAGGTCTGATATTAAATTAATAATGCCAATGAAAAAAAGGGTGCAAGCAGTGAACTTGCATGACACACACACATAGACACACACACACACACACACACATGTAAGGCATGAATTGGAGGCATGATAGAATTTCCTGGTATGAATTCAGGAGGGAATAAGCAGATTGTGAGGTGAGGTTAGTACTTTCCAGGTTTTTAGAAATGTTATGGATGCACAACTAACCCTATTTTGAAGGGTCTGATTGTTTTATTGAAATACTAGCTTGAGGGGGTGGTACACCATTCCTCAGAAAGAGCTAGTGTAAAATGATGAAAGAATGTTTTTTTGTTATGAAAAGAAGGCAATATGATTTTTACTTTAAATTTTACAAGAGAATGATTATGAATAATCCTAATATATAATGATTTTAAATAGATGTGCATGTGAAATTATAAAGTTTACCAGTTGTATACATGCACACTATGTTGATGCATATGGTTGAAGTTCCCGAAGGCATATTGTGAATGCAAGGTGATAGAATATATGTACATGTTCAATTCATAATAAGAATGTGTGCCTATAATGTTTTAGGAAGAATTAGGTAAATATTTGAAATGATAGAGTTGATGCTAACTCAGGGATTGTGATCATTTCATGAGATGATGTATATGCAATAAGGAAGGTTGCATGATAAGTAAATTTCCATGTGATTAGGCTATGTAAAGACTTTGTCAGGAGAACATAGCCATAAGATTTATGACTGCAGGAAAACTAGACAATGGGATGCAATTCCCATTTGTATAAGAATCATGGATTACATTTTAAAAAGATAATGTATGTGTGGAAGACATGCAAATGAATATTAATCATTCTAATTTTATTTGGTGAATGAAGAATGCACTAGTTATAATTAAATCAAAAGATTACTTTGATAGGTTAGTGTGTTATTACATTTAGAGAAGGAGGATTCTCTAAATCAAGAAGGGTCAAGATGAACTTGACTAAGATTTCTCAATGAATGGAGTGGGCATGTTCAGAAAGAAAGTAGGAAGAATATGCAAAATAAGAAAAAAGGGAGATTTTTCCCACCCTAAAACTCTGATTGTTTAGCAAATTTATATGTTTTTTAAGGAAACCAATACAACTGGTGGAAGAAAAGCTAAATCAATGAGGATGTTGAATGAATTTATCTGTGGATAATGCCAAGTTATGAAAATGGTAGAGAGGTCTTGGAAATAATTTAGCTAAGCTAAAATTTCCATACTGTGTAAAATAATTAGAGTGGGGAAATCCCTTGATTCATCTCTTGTTGTTTGTTTATAACACTTGAATGAGAAAAAGGGATATATGTAAATATCCTAGACATTAATCACTGTGTGAAAGTAGAATAGCTGAAATGTTTTTTATAATGCACTAATAAAAATTGAGGGTAATGTGATAGAGTGCATGTAGATATTCTAGGACATATCTAATAATGTTCTTCGATTTCAAAATGCTATGGTATATGCATTATCATTTGATATGACAATTAATATAAATTGTGATTATGATTTTTGTGTGTAGTGAAGAATTGGAATTGATTATGATATAGCTTCCAATGATGGATAACCTTGTGTAGAGGATAGAGATAAAAAGGTTGATGATTGAAAGGATTTATGAAGGGACCTCATGATTCCTTAGGAAGCATCAAAATGATAAGGTAATATCAAGAAGATTGTTTTCAACTAGACATATATAAAATTTATCATGCCCTTATAGAATGTGACTTGGAAGGAATTGGGTAAGAATTCCTTAAGGCATGCCATATATTTTCTTACGATTGTGAATTGACTACATCTATGCCATTGGTACCCAGGTAGGATATGAGAGAGGAAAGAACCTCTGGTGGAAAAAAATAGATTGAAATATTTGCAATGAATGCATAAATAGTGATGGCATATTTGAATTGGCTAATCATGAATGAGTAAATAATTGTGCTCACAAGTAGCACATGCACTAAATGCATTGAGGAGATATATGTGTATAAAAGAAGGTGGGTATAGGACTACCCATTATGTAAGGAAATCCTTACTGTATCCCAAAATATTTGTGGAAATGGTAGGGAGAGTAGTTGAAGTAGCCATGAGTACTAGTACATTGTCTACCAATAAAGAATGAATGCTCGAATGCATTCCTGTGAAATTTTTAGTTTAATGTAACGTAGGATGATTTGAGGTCATGATCAGTTCGAAGAAGGAAACACATTCATGTTGTAACAATGGATGTTAATAAGTAACCATGGGGTGAGAGTTTTTTTGAGTTCCAACTTACCATGATGGAGTACCTGACATGGAAATGTGGTAATCTAAAATAAATTCAAGGATGCATTTGGGAGTAAATGTGGCCATTGGCACATTGATTTTGTTGCATGAGAAGTGTAATGTGCCCAGCCACAAGGATGGGGAATGGTACATCAAAATGCCCACCAATAAGGCTTTGAAACTAACTTGTAACATAACTGGTACAACAAATACCAAAATGATTTTTCTGCATATTGATATGAAACATACCCATTTCTCGGGTACTTCCAGATTCGTCCTCTTAGACTGATTACGAATTTTCATTCCATTATTTAAAATAAAGAAACATGGATTAAACACATGCAATTAAAAATAACATGCTAAACCATCCAAGAAAGGAATATCATTCCATGCAAAAAAAATAACCATCAATCATGCACACATAAATACATCTCAGAGATAATTAAATATGCAACAGAATATACATTAGACAGAAAACATAGAGAACACTTATCTTTCCAACTAAACATTCACCAACTGGTTGTAGACCAAGGACGTTCCTCCCAACCATATACATTGATGTTCATTTACTCTCAACAATAGTGTCACCCCCGAGCCAGGGCTATGAATTCACAAGGACGGGTCCTAGTAAAAATATAAAAACACACCAGTTATCTTACTTGCTCTCAGGTATTCCCAACCACACAACAACCCTAATTTCCAACTCTCTTCCCCTTCAGCCTACACAACCCAAATAAATGAACCCCTTTCTATTCCATGCAGTCCCTTAGGTTGTTCCATTTCTCTCTAGGGCTCCAGTTCTACTAGTTCAGGAAATATCAATGTTGGAAACTCCAAGGATTCTCATATGTGGACATTTCTTTCAAAACTTCCATCAATATCATGCACATAGGAATCCATTCCCTCTTGGAATTATCAGTAATTCCTCACATCCATATAGCAATGGCTGTCTACCTCCAACCATTCATTTCCATTCCCATACCAAGAACACAAGGATTAAATTGAATGAATGAATGATTAACAATGAATGAAGAGCCAAATGAAAGTGTGTACGGGTGACTAACGCCCAATCATCCCAAGAGAGGGTTTATATAATTACTTGAACCAAGAACCACATGGCCTCCCGAAGAAGCTCATGTAACCCTTTTTCCCAATTAAAACCAAGGTGGGTAAATAAAATATAATAAAAATACTTAGCCTCTTTATCCCCCTCTCTTGTGGAATCGTAGCCCCCTATATATTTTGTCCTTGTCCATCCTGCATCCAGTGATGTATTTTATTAATATATTTAAATTATTACATTTCCTAGGCACTCTAGCCCCTTTTATCTTTATTGTCTCACCAACCTAATTCACAATTATGCAATACATTCTATTCATAGGGATCAAAACTAGGGTGTTACAAGAAGTTTGATTGCATTATGAAAGTATTAGTATAATAAAATAATGCATGTATGAGGAATGATATTATCATTCCATATCATATGATTGGTGAATAGAAGTGAATTTATTGCTAAAATGTACAATTTTGAGCTCAATTTGGGAGCCATTACTGGTATAAGGTGTATGAGATACTAACAATTTGTTTGGATGTATGAGGTTGAAAATTACAAGACGAACAATCTTGGATATGGAAG
>JASDQU011245162.1:0-15257 GCA_032191745.1 Picea mariana
ATTGTGTTTTGTGTTATATGCCGAGTATATTTGGAATATTGGGGGCTCAACAACAAGAGCATCTTATATATCCATTTAAGGGTATAACATGTGACTCATAAGGAATTGAACATGGGTGGAGAGGGTAACAATCTTTCATCCCAACCACCAAAACTACATCCAATGGACTTTGAAAATACCAAAATTTATTTCATGAATTAATGTATTTCCCATTTTCCAATGTCCGGTTATAGGAAGGATGTTTGAAGGAGTATCTGAGGTGCCTAGTGGTCAGTTTGGTCAGTTAAACTAGACCGACGTAAACATCTAAAGGCACATCGTTAAAGTTTCCGGGGCTGGTGGCCCGACCACGGAGCAGAAGAGGCTCGATAGGATTTTTCGGTGGTCCAATGGTTTGGGTGGCCGGTTAATAGTAGTGTTAACAATAAGAATTCGAGCAGGTTAAGTGGAGAGAGTTAAGCAATTGGATGAAGGGGTTTAAAGCTGGCCCGGTGCCATCATTTCTGAAGTATATTTAATGTGAACCTGCAGGTCTGCTATCATTTTTTAAGTATATTCTGTCTGCTATCATCTCTCCCTTGCCATAATCAGTGGATGGCCTACAACTTCTCACTAAAAATAGGCTACAGGTCACTCTTTTTTTTGTTATAGCTAACACGGAAGCTTTTTTTATGCATTTTTGTTGCAATGGCTTAGCCCAAAAACGTGTTTTTTCTTCTGCTTAGTGTATTACTGACAAATTCCACTAAAAATTCTTATTAACTTTTTACACAAATTTATGAAAATTCCGGAGGTATGTGATGTTTGTGGATGTGGATCCAACAGTATTGCCGTCGCATTGCTTTCATCAATTTCTGGGCATTTTTTCTGCTTAAGTGGTGAAACTAAAAGTTATCGTACATTGATTAATGACTCGTTACTGATTGATTTCTCCGTCGAAATTGGAAGAGTAATGCTGTCAAACATACTTAACAATATACACATTTGCATGAGGTGACGTGATGGAAGAGTCATGGAACTATCACTAGCTTGCTACTGCAACAGAATTGCAAGAAAATTAATCAATATACAATAGGTCAAAAATAGAACAATAAGACAATTCCTTCAGGTAAATCAGTTTACCCAGCTCATGATTTAAATATAATTATTAATTCAATATAAATTTTAATGCACCCATTGTATCCTGCAATCCCACAAGCAAGTTGTTGCCCTCATTCTCATATCTTATACTGGATAGACTATGTTTACAAGCAAGTTATTGCCCTCAGTCTGGAAAGAATATGTTGGAGCTAAGCATTATAAGTTATAGATTTCAGATTCTACGTTGTACGGTAGGTATCATTCTGCCATGGGCTTCTACAATAGCTATGTTCAGAGTTATCATTTGAGCAATGCATCTAAACGTTGTTAATTTTAGGTGGTATTCTCAATCAAATAGATATGTTCAGAATCATCATTTGACCAACGGATCCAAACATTGTTACTTTAGGTCTTATTCTCAATCAAATCATATTTGTATCATTGTTTTTGACCTTCTAGAATACGCAAATAAGGGCCATGAAGACTTTTAGTATTGTATAACATGTGTATGAACGAAATCTAACCTAACTTTCTCTCGAACCCTCTACCATGGACAAAACAGAACGGACATGTTCTACTATATAACATGTACGTAAAGAAAATCCAACTTGACTTTCTCACTCAAAGGAAGAGAAGTTATTTTACAAGAGGATGGAGGCGAAGCTATTAAACATCTTGGTAAGGAAAAGTTTATTGATAGATTGGAATGTTTAAATACAGTTGAAATAATTAATGAGAAGGATCAATATTGCATGAACTTGTTAAAAGATGATATGTTAAATAAATATTTTATAGAATTTTTGGGCATTACTTTAAAGAGAAATGGAAGAGGAAGGGGTATGATAAAACATCCCTATTACTTTAAAGAGAAATGGAAGAGGAAAGGGTATGATAAAACATCCCTATTTTCTATTCAATGTTGAATTAGTTTGAAAATATATAATGAATAATGAAACTTAATGTGAATGAAGTAAAGAGTGTAAAGTTTTTTCACACAACCTTTAAAATGATTAAGTATAAAATTTTACTTATTTCAATATTGTTGTTTGGTCTCAAATTAATTCCATTTCATATATTTATAAATCTAAAATTATTTCATAAAATATGAAACCATTTTACATATATCCTTTACTAAGTTAAAATTTGTTTTATATATCTGAAATTTGGAAGCTTTAAAATTTATTCTAAGACATAATACCTCTCTCTTTCTAAATAAATATAAATATTTAATTTTACAATTAAACTATATACATTTTTTTATAGTTTACAAGAAACCTCCCAATGTATCACAAAACTCTAAAATAACTCTAAATATAGAGTTTAATGTGAAAAATAGTAGGATGGTTGGTAGAGTTGACCCTACTTGTCATGATTTATGATTGACTTGATGCCTTTTGTTAGTAGTTGATTTATATTTGACAACCATTTTTATTATGCATTTGAAAAATAATATTGATATCATCTCATCAATATACCAATATGACAAATGAGAGGTCAAGGAATAAAACTTTGGAAAATAAATGATAAAATAACTAAATGTTTGGATTAAGTTTTTAGATTGTACAAAAGTCAATGTGTGCCGAAAAAAAAGGACAATTCCAAAGTGGTGGAAGCTCTGCACATAAAACTTAGTAAAAACAAGTAAAATAAGCAAGTGTTCAATGTCGAGTAAAACTTAGTAAAAATATAATAAAATGTGGACAAATGATTCTCTCAAATAAAGATATATTTAACATAAAACTTAATAAAAACAAGTAAATAAAATAAGTGTTCAATATAGAGTAAAACATAGTAAAAATATAACAAAATATGGAGAAATGATTTGTGGGAAGATGAGAATGTGCCTGAAAGATTGTAAATTATAGAATGAATGACGAATGAATGGAAAATATGAAAAAATGCACATAATGATTTTTTGGGAGGTATGACTGTGGGGAGGTTAGTGCAGGAACTAAGAAATGACGACTTCTACTTACATGAGATGATCATTTCGCAAAAACTTGAAAATGATTAAGAATAGAATGAACCATGAATATAGAAAATGACTAAGAATAGAATGAACGGGGAATATAAAAAAGTATGACTAAGTCAAGAGAGTTAGTGGTGGAATCTCTGAACATGATGAGTTGTGTAGATGTATCTTTGTGTAGACTGAAATATGTGGTATGAAGAGTTAAAAATGAGTAGGTATGAGATCATAGACAAGAGCATATCACCCACGTACTCCATAATTAAATAAATGTAAAGTCATATATAGAAGACTCTACTAACTTGGTATTGCAACTCTATATTGCCAACCCCCATGGTTGAGAAAGGAGAATATCCTATCTCATCAAGACACTAAATTAGTGTATGATACCTCTTGTTTGTGGGAATGGATTTGAACATATGATCTTTATGAAGAAGAATTTTTTCTTAACCATTAAACCAACTTAAAATATATTCATATATGTTTTTCTATCTTTGAGATGTACAAATAATAAAGATAAACTTCCAAAATGTTTGACATTCAAATATTTAACTTATTTATCAAGGTGAATTAGGATGGAGGAGGAAAAAGAACAAATATATTCAGATATGATTTCCTTTCCAATATTTTTAAATAGTTGAGTTGTACAAAATGCAAAGATAATCTCCCAAAATTTTTGACATTCAATGATGAAAATTAAATGTAATTAATGTAATTGGTTCTTAGAGGTACTAGGCTTCCAATTTGACTTTAGTTATATGTAAAATATATATAGTTAACTATATCTTAAATATGTATAGTTAGTTCTTAAAAGTAAATTAAATGTAATTAATGTAATTGGTTGTTAGAGGTATTAGGTTTTTAATTCGACTTTAGTTATATCTTAAATATATAAAGTTGGTTCTTAAAAGTAATTGGATTCCAATTTGATTTTAATTATATTCTTAAAGTGTATTGTACATAAGATAAAACTAACGAAATCTTAGGTTTATTTATTTATTTATTTTACTTAAAAAAAGTAATTCAACATTAAATATTAGATATTAAAGTTAAATATTCTTAAAGTTAACCATGAAAAACAAGAGTCAGAAATTTGGAAAGCTTCTCTTTACAAAATTGAAGATGATGCAAGTTTAATCAGAGGCATTGCATCTCTTTATTTTATTAAAATAAAATAATAATAAGTAAATTCAAGCAAGTTTAATAAGAAGCATTATATTTTTTTTTAATGAAAAAAATTAAGATTTAAATTCAATATTAAAGTTAGAAATTCTAAAAATTAATGATGTTTAAACAATAGAAGTAAACTTAATATTAAAGTTAGAAATTCTAAAAATTAATGATGAAAAACAAGATTTAGAAATTTCTAAAATTTTTATTTCAAAAATTGAAGATAATTTTCAAATAAAATTAATAAAATTCATAATCAATTTTTATTAAAAGAATTAGAGGAAATACCAAATCAATAGTCTATTATTTAAAAAAAAATTATATATATTATTAAAGAAGTTTTATGTCAATTTATGAAAATTTTAAGCTTTATGTCAATCAACAAAATATTTAATTTAAATAAGAAGAAATAGTTAAATAATAATTAAAACTCAAAATTTTATATCAATTCATAAAATATTTAATATAAATAAACTACAATTAAATAATAATTAAAATTTAAAATAACTATTATTATTATTGATAAAAAATAAAATGAATTAAAAAATAAGAAATCAAAATTTTATATAAGTTTATAAAATATTTAATTTAATTAAACTATAATTAAATAATAATTAAAATTTAAAATAATTTCTGATGATGATTAAGGTTCACTAAGATCTCTATCGGACTTTAAGAGGATACATGATTACCTGAGATTTTTTAGAATGTTCTTTATGTGCTAAAAAAACATTAAGATAAACTTTCCAAGATCACCATACTTTTATTGAGTTAAGAGGTTAGGATGGTTGGTAGTGTGACAAATATTTTGAAAATGAAATCTACTATAGGTATAGGTTGGAAAATCTAAGAGAATGTGCTTTTCATCTTCAACCTTCTACGTTACAAAGGTGACACACTCTTTCATCCATGGAGTTTTAGGAATTGACCAATCCCTAGTTTCACTATGGAGCTCATGAGAATTTGTTCTTATCTTAGCAATGTTTTTTTATTTTATTTACACTTGACAAAACAAATAGATAATTTTGAACTTCTAGATTAATGTTGATTACATAGCACATTTTCTCCTTAAATTTTGATTTGACTATTTTTTTAATAGTATCTTTATTCTGCAAAATGGTGTCTTCCATGATTCCCCAATAGTTTAGCCAATGGACATCTTTATGCCATCCTCTCTTGAGTAGATGGTGGTTACTACTAGATTTTGAAGCAATTTTAAGAATCCTCTTGTCTTCCATGTTTAACTTGTTTTTATACATTAGGTATCTAATCATAGCCATGTTCTCAATGGAGGAGATGCTTGTTTCTAAGAAGAGGACGTGATAGGGTGTATTTCCTTTAATTTTGATATTATAAGTTATAAAATTCTTTTGCATTTGCTCTATTTTTCTTTACAGCCCCAAACTTCACATCCATAAAGAATAACAAGTGTAACAAGAGTCTCAAAGAAGAGATTCTTCTTATCCCAACTCCAAAGATCAAAATCCAAAGTGAACTTGTGGTGAATATCAATTCCAACATAATAATAATAATAATAATAATCTATTTTTAAGGTCACGGCCAAGCCAACACACCAAATTGGTGTATGAAACCCCCTTGTTTGTGGGGCAAGGGACCTTCCTCCCCCCACATATTTATATGAAGTCACTTCCTCCAAATTATTATTGTTATATAAAAAGGTATAATAAATAATCTTATTAAATTTAATATCTATTATTATTCATAATAAATAAAATGAATTAAAAAATACAAAATTAAATAAAAATATTTTCCTTATAAATAATTAACAATTTTATTTAATAAAAAATAAAACATAAAAAAATCACTTACACAACCCAACAATAATATCCACAACACAACAATAATATCCTTGAGACGATAAGGAAAGAAAGGATGAGGTCAACTGACCTAGCAGGTTTAGGATGGATGGATCAATATATAAAAGACTTAAAAAATGGCCTTTTGAATCCAAAAGTAAGGAGGGACCGTAATTCACTATATTTCTGTCTTCCCGATCCCCGCTAATCGTTCTCTTTCCCACCCAACCTTGTTTTATCCCCAGTTGGCCGAGAAATCCATAGATTGGTGGGATACTTGCTTTCAACAATCCAGCCTGCTGACCCCGCGTTTTTCTCCTCTGGATTTGGCTTATATTTATTTTAAATAAAAACAAATAAAGGTGAAACTACTCAATGTTTCTTTCGTACAAACCACTAGTCATAAAAATTGTTTCCATTTTTCCACTCAGAACATTATATAATGTCATCAAAATATCCTTAAGTTAAGCTGCTCAATGTTTCTACCGTACACACAAAAGAAACCATACAAATTTCTTTCATTTTTCCACTCAAACATTGTATAATGTCATCAAAATATTCTTCCTTTAAAAGGACTGTCCTTTACAAATCAGATTTATAGAATATTTTGTTTCTCTTTTTTTGCCTATGTATATGTACTATATATGGACTCCAATAAGGCTTCATGTATAGCTTTATGGATACATGGATACCTTTTTTTTTTTCTTTTTTAAATAAGATTATTTAAATGACTTTATTATGGTTAAACATAATATGTGGGGAAACTTAAAGATTTATGAAAGAATATTAATTATAAAAAATATTGAGGTTTTTTTTTTAAAGATGTGACAATTTATAATATATTATTTTTTTTTGTTGTTTTAAAGTATTTTTTAATTGCTTGTTTATTTTGATGGTAAATCAATAAACTATATAAATTACTTAAATCTTCATTACAAATTGAGTGCTTTTATCATACTTCTTTATAGATAAGACAAAGATAAGACAAAGTATCATCACAAACACTTCATCTTCAATTTCTATTTTTTTTTATAGATAAGACAATGTATCATCACATGCACTTCATCTTCAATTTCTATTTTATTGCAAAGAAAGTATGGATGTTCTTTTTCATTTCTATTTTTCCATCTACCTCTTTAAATGGCTAAGTTATCATAACTTAGTCATAACTAACAAATTATATAGAATAGAGGGTTTTGATGATTAGTATTATGAGACTTTTCATACAAGAGCTTCAATTTTAAGTGAAATCAACTTCTAAACTTATGTACTTTGTAAGAAAAACTATCTTCAACTTGTCATCATCAAATGTGATGATTTATCTCATCTAAAAAAATGTTATTTAAAAATTAAGATGTTTTATTACTCTTATCTTACCATACTATATCAATAAAACAAAATCTTCTACATAAATCAACAATAACAAAACTTAATATACCATAAAAACGCTTCCTAAAACAAAATCTTCTACATAAATCAACAATAACAAAACTTAATATACCATAAAAACGCTTCCTTCCCTTGATGAGATATCTTCATCCCTTAGTTACATCATATCATATTAAAAAGGAAACAAAACAATCAAACAAAGTATATATATTATTCATACAATTATAAAAGTGAATATATTAGTCTAAGTTAATTTATCTTATGATAATTACTTTAAGTGAGTGTGTAGGTTCCACAGTTAACAATTACAGTCGAATCAAGTTTATAAGTATCTACCACAGTTAACAATTACAGTGGAATCAAGTTTATAAGTATCTACCACAGTTAACAATTACAGTGGAATCAAGTTTATAAGTATCTACAAGTGCTAAATGCAAGAGTGTGATCATAAGTTATTCAACCATATCGAAATGTTTCCATATTAAGGAGGGGCAGGATGACAACATCCATTTTAGAGTATGAGACATGAGAACGAACGCGCGATGGAGCACTATCCTTGAAACCTCACATTTATGTTAAAACGCAATTTCCAAATATATTGTGGACGAATGTGTATGAAACATCTTGGGGAGGGCATGATGGCAGGGCGCGTTAAGAATATTTTTTTTTAATATTACACAATCATTGAAGTGATAAGTTAGGTTTTCTCTAGAAAATCTTATAAACGTACAAGATTTTTTATTGAAAATTTTGGAAATATAGAAAGTTCGGAAGAAGAAACTTGTTTCGAACAGGATTTATGAGAGGTGTTTTATTTTTACTGGCCACGTTCATTTTACGGGATGAGACTGCACTACATTTATATTAGAACGCAGATTTCTTATTGACTAAAGGAAGAACTGAAAGTGTATAAAATCTCCCAGCAGCTTCGCTGCACTTTTCGACAAATCGAACAAGCGCAGAGTCGGAAGAGGATAATAAACTAACTGGAAATCTCGGCATGTCTGCAAGCGCTGTAAATGGTATGATTTTTGGTGACTTTGTTGAGTATACCTGACTGAATTTTGTGAACCAGAGTTGGGTGGTGAATTTCTACAGAGTTAGTTGTTTGAGATCTCGGCGCTGGACATATTGAAATCCAATAAAATGAGGGTTACAGCCTGTTAGCAAGTACTAGAAGCTCTTTTGAGCATGTTATGATAAAGGGACATTTGATAAGTTACTTTTATTTAGCCGGTATCAGGATCACGTCGAAAACCTTTTATGAACGTCTAATCTATGGTATTTCATTTAGTAGAGGAAAGGTAAGAAGGAATTTGGAAGCTCCATACCTTTTATTGGAAAACTCATACAATTTTCCACGGCTTGAAAAGATGATCAGCGCCACTTCCGCATCGCAAAGCACAGACAGTTCATACGCCTTTTTCAGCAATCCATTTCGACGCTTGSAGAAAGTCACTTGCCGATTTGTAGTATTCTCGATCCGYTTTATCTCAATCTTCCCGYGGCCCATTGTGTGTTTGTACTCGATCTAATACCAGTCCAGGGACAGCTACATAAAATGTAGCAGTTAGGTTAACGAAACTTTAGTTCTGTTACTGCCTTTAGCCGTCAAGCCCAGGATGATCTGTGTACTGGCGGTTCTTTCGACCTGCAGAGAGATATGTGAGGAGGAAATCAGTTCAAGCGGCTGTATTATCCCCCTACGCAAAAGTTCAGACTCACTGACGACATGACTTCATTTCGGTTGGAGTGGAGCCTCAGGGTTTTCGAGAAAGAGAGAGAGAGAACACTTACAGACAAAGCAGAGAAGAGCAGACGAGGAAACCCTTCTGAGAGGATAGAAATGGAGGCAGGAAAATATGAGGCGGAGGCTTTTCCTAGGGCTGAAACCGCTGTTAATGAACTTGTGGCGTAGTTTTATTCTTTATTTATTTATTTCTAGGAAGGTGGACACCATAGGAATATAAAATTGATGTTGTATTGGCTAAATCCCTAATATTTCTTGAGGCCAGGAATTGCAAGGTATATCTGTCTCCACCGTTGTCCGCGTCAATCAATTTTTTTCCCGGCCACTCCCTTCCAATGGTAAACTAGCAATATATTTAACAAAATAACGGATCTGCTGCTGCACGGCTAATCTTTTCTGATTCAATCGAATCAAATACAATATGCACTGAACCAGTCGAATTAAATACAAGGCTCGTATTCTTCTGCCTATGTGTATATAATATACCCTTTTCTCGCTGACGGCCCGACATACACTGAGCMATGTGACCACCTGCAATACACCAGACAACTCYACTCTTATATGGTAAACAAAACTCCGTAAAAATAGGTTTAGGTTATCAATTCTTCCGCCAACGGCCCCAATTTAGATAATATAGTTAGTGCATTGGAGGCGGGGAGAGGTTGATATAACTCATTAACGGAACACAGTTCCCCTGCTTGGTGTCCCCGAGATGCCTTCGTTTCAACTTCCAAAGACAAACACAAAACGAGAAAAGTGGAACCGGACACAACTTTCGAATGGAAACTCTTACAAGTGGAACCCATGTTTCATTCATCCATTGGCCATTTTCTTTAAAATATTAATGCGTATGTGATGCTTTAACTTTGATCAAAAGCAAAGTCAATGAAACGTCATATTTTAATATTTCCTTTTTTTTCATCTTCACAGTTAAGTTAGTTTTTTATAATAATTTAAACTATTATAATATAGATAATTTTCTTAAGAATTTAGAAACGAGATGTATTTTACCATCTAATATAAACTATATAATCGCAGATAACATTCATTTGTTATTTCATAAGTACACAATATTTAATATTATTCAAAATTTAATATAACATAGATAACGATGGTGGATAACATTTATTTGTGATTATATATATATGTAAAATATTTAATATAAATTAAAATTTAAAAAAATTATAAAACAAAGTTAAATATATGAAACTAATATAATATTAATTAAAAGTTGTAAAAATTGTAAAAGAAATGTTATTGATAACCTTAGAAAATGGACATGATAACACCTCAATCAATGTAGGGGTTGTAGGGTCATTTTTAACGTGGAGGGACAATTGTTCTATACCTTTTTCATGAAATCTTGGTACTCTCTTTGACAACCTTGTAGAATTGTTCTTCCTCATGCAATTAAAACTACCTTGTAGAATTGTTCTTCCTCATGCCATTAAAATTGCATGTAGCCAAGTTGGTAGACTATAATATATTCATATGTAGGAGGGTTGTGATGGGACTCTCCATTTCTTGTCACATGCAAGCCTAGTCTATGATATATACTCTTGAATCATTGGTGTAAAATGAGGGAATTCAATGTGGGATTTTTATGGTTTTAATTTTGTCCATTTGTGAGAACATACTATGTAGATTTTGGCTTTGTTGGGTAGATGGTCATTTTGACTTGAGAGGGGAAATTTTGATTTGCCCCTTCGGCCTTTGAGCCTTATCTTGAGGTTTCAGTAGTTCTTTCCATCACTCATAGGGTTTATAACATTCAATTGGTGGAATAAGATTGGTTTGGAAATCTTTTTTTGTCAATCGGTGGTCGAGTAGTCTCTTTTGGTTACGTTGGTGCACTCTTTGTTGAATTGGGCATCATTCTCTTGGGTTCCATGCTTGAATTTCCTCTTTAAAGCGCCAAGCATTTTTTTTTCATTGGTTAGTTTCTTCTCTAGTGATTTTTTCGTGTTCTCTCTCTTCATTTACTTTTGGAACGAGTGTATTGGGATTATTTGAAACTTTCTTGAATTTCATATCTATTGGTTGGGGGACAACCATCCCCTTATTTCAGTTCTCTTTAAAGCCCCACGGCCTTCTATCTATTGCATCTCCCTTATTTCTCATGTTGGTTTCTGTGTTTGGAACATAGATTCCATGGACCACAAGAAGATTTAGAACACCAAGTGGGTTATTAAGAAACATGAGGAAACCTTATTTCACCATCATAGCCTAATTATCTTGATGCAAGGAAAATCGTTGAAGAAGGGTATTAATGTTACCCCTTTGAAGAAGTCTTTATGGGTATATTGTTGCAATAGAAGCATATTTCAGACCTTGAATTTGAATTGATTGATCTTAGACAAGTATTTTCCCACATGTTCAAACATAGTTAGATTAAATATTATTCCAAGGCCATCCCCTCAACCTCAAAACTTCATTATCAAGGTGAATCGACTATAGTTTCTCAAAATTTGAATTGATTGATCTTAGACAAGTATTTTCCCACATGTTCAAACATAGTTAGATTAAATATTATTCCAAGGTCATCCCCTCAACCTCAAAACTTCATTATCAAGGTGACTCGACTATAGTTTCTCAAGCCATAGTGAAAGAAATCTTCACAAAGGAACATGACAATCCAACTAGTGTTACGTTTTTTAAAGTCCCAAAATTTGTAGGCATCTATTGTAGAATCTAGACTTGTCATTTTGATAGGTTCATTTTGCATGTAAAGTACCTAGAGATTTTTAGTTTTATGCTAAGTTGTGATCTTCTTTAGGTCTCTAAATCGAAGAACAACACCTCTTTTGTTGTAAGAACAACACCTCTTTTGTTGTTAGATTAGATGCAACCTTCATTAATATAAATTCCAGATATAATATAAATTTCCCAATTACAAAAAAATCAATCAAATTTATGTAAATAAGAATTTCAATCAAATTTATGTAAATAAGAATTTTTAGTAAAAGAGAAAAAATAACTTATGAATATTATTTTTTACAAATTTAAAACAATTAATAATTATATAAAACATATAAAACTATGTTGCATGAGTTTTTGGAACTTGGATAGGAGTATGAGTAGAAGTTTCTCCCAAATTTAGAGGAAACGTGAAGTTGAGAACAACAATAATATATATTAAAAAAATATGAAAACAAAGTTGTTCTTACTGCATCAAGCAACAACTACAATATCTAAATTACTAATTTAATCTGTACTAATAGTTATATGAATATATTTAACACAATATTAATGGCTTAACATCCATAAAGATTCCATTAGAAAATGAGAAACAAAATTGAAAATACATATATAAAGTTAAATAACATCTTTTAAAAATTAAACTTTACATATATAAACTTCAAACATCTTTGTAAATTTGAAGCATTATTCTTGTTCTGATTGGAAAAAGCTAAATAGTGCTACTCTTGTAATATGGAAACACAATAAAAGTCAATGATATGATTGGTTGATAGTAACAAGAAATTGGAGCAAATGCCTTCCATGGATAGGGTATTGATTTATTCTACTTTCATGTTTAGTCAGCTTGAAGAAAAACACACATGCATTAAAAAAAATTCATATCCACAACTATAAAGTGAGTAGTATTAATTTTTTTTGCTTAAATAATTTTTAAAATAATATTTAGTATAGTTTAGTCTTTGCTTAATAGTGATATTTTAAATAAATATAATGAAATTATTTGTAATAAATTATGTATTTGTAATAATGGAATAAACATATTTACATTTTAATTTAATAGAATTTTAATTTAAAGCTCTCTATTTAGGAAACTAGTTCTCAAGTTCTCATTTTCTTGATGTTGAACTTTCCAAAAAGCTCTCAAGTTCCTAAAAGAGTTCCCAACCAATTGGAGGCGTTCCCTACTAATTCCCAAGCTCCCAAAACTTCCAATACAGCTATCATATATAATAATTTTGCTTAACATCAATTTCAAATTTTATAAATATATATTATAATAAATTTTATAAGTATATAATATTAAATATTATTTAAATTTTTAAAAATCAATAGTCACACATTTACACCAATTAATGATGATATATAATATATATATTTTTCTTAACATTAAGTTGAAATTTTATAAATATTTAATATTAAATATGGTTTGAAATTAAAAATATATATGAAAAACATTAATGCAAAGAAAGCGAAAAGGATAACATGTAAAAGAAGATATTAAGACTTTAAAAAAGAAAAATAATTAACTCATAAATATTGATTTTAAAATAATTAAATTTTTTCTAAATTAAATAATTATATTTGTGTATATATATAATATTCAAATATTTTTATTTCAAAATTTTCATCTGTATAGAAAATTTACTGATTTTATAAATAATACGATGTTAACATTTCTAATAGGAAACTACTAATCGAAGAATGGACCATCCTCTCCGAAAATATCTTTGTAATATGTCTTGAGTGTGAAACTAAATATTATAAAACAAAAATCTAAATATAATAAAATTACTTTATAAAGACTTCATTTTCACTATACATTTTATAATTTTTACCAATTTAATACTTTATTTTAACTTTAAAGTTGAACATAGATGTTTTTTTTAATGATTTAATAGTATTGAACTCTTATATGAGTAAAGAATTATTAATCACGTTTTAATATTATTTAATATATTAAAATTCTAATAACAATATAAATTTTATTTCTATTTTTTATTATTATAAAAAATGATAGGTTGACATTGTTATATTATGGGTGGCAAAAGTATTTACATAAATGGGATAGAGTTGTCTTAACTTCAAATCTTTATTATCTTATGAAAAGATTTTGGTTTAATCTTAAAAATAAATGTTTTGGTTTTTGGTTTTTGTCCCTAAATGTGAACTTAGAAAAATAAATGTGAACTTAGAAAAATGAGAAATGACATATTTTTGTCCCTAACATATTATGAGAGACAAAATGAAGTATGATTTAAAAGAAATCAATATACAAATTTAAAACTTTTAAATTTAAACATAAAAGATGTGAATAGAGAGGGAGAGTATTATCAACGTATAATCTCTAAAACTTTTAAAGTATAACATAAAAAATATGTGAAAATAGAGATAGAGTTAAACTTGAGCATTTGCATAATAATAATTTAGTTATCTTAGGGTATTAAGTCTCTTTATCTTCACTAGTGTTCTTCTTCTACGTATACTTGTTTTAAAGTAAAACATAAAAAAATATGTGAACACAGAGATAGAGATATGAACATAGAGATAGAGATAGAGTTAATTTGCATAATAATAATTTATTCATCCTAGGGTACCAACTCTCTTTATCTTCACTAGTGTTTTTTTACCTCTACTTTATACTTCATCGTTTATAGAATGGTTTGAAGAATGAAAATCTTTCAACATAAAATAATATTTTTCATTTAGGTAGTGAGAAACTAATTTAAGTGACAAACCATTAGCTCCTTAGTATGTCAGTAAAGTTCCAAGTTTGGTAAATACCTCATTTTGGAGAATCATGTGTCTAGAATGAGATGGGAAAGTTGATGATGAATTCTCTTGTTATTGGTGCCACGCCTATGACCCTTGGAATTCTCCTTTAGATTGTAAAGGAATTGCATAGTGATGGGCTTGTACCTACCCTCAAAACCCCTCATGATCAGCGATGATTAAGTTTTTCACTCCATTTCTCAAGTTTATGACCCATTAGTTTTTATGGTGTGCCTTGTGAGTTGGTGGTCAAACCTTTCCTTTCGGATTTGGTTGAGGTGGATTGGCTTCATATTCTTCCTATTTCAAGTGGTGCTCTCTCCCCACCATTTCTCCTACTTCTTGTTTAATATGGTCAAATTCAAAATCTAGAATAGGAGCCATTTGTTACCTGGTTTATCCTTCATTGTTTCCCCCTATTGTAGCTTGGCCTCTTCGTCTAGGTCTATCCATTTATTTCATAGTATAGAGGTAATGGGGGTAGCCATTATATGGTGGTTGCAATTAATCATGAGGAGACATAGAGTGACTACCCTCTTATAATCATCCTAGTTGTGTAGACCATGGTCTTGGACTCTTGGTGTGTTTGTAACATTGTAGCTATGTGAGGGCC
>JASDQU011245163.1:11526-26062 GCA_032191745.1 Picea mariana
CATGGTAAAGCATGTTTCAAATCCTAGCATAAAGTTCAATCATGTTGCATCATCCATTAAAAATACATTAACAATTTGAAATACTTTTAAAATAATTTTTCAACATTTCAAATATATTCCATACCTTGATAAGAAAGGAGATCCAATAAGATTGGTGAAGGAAATAACTTTCTTACATGTTGAGGACTTCTATGGTGCTTTGGACATGGCTTTAAAAAACATTCCATTCACTTTATTGTAGATTGTAGATTGTAGATTATTATTCAGCCCATGATAGATTGATTTTCCATTCATTATTTAGCCCATTATTTAGCCTATGATAGATTGATTCATATGGTTTTGAAATGAAAATCTATGATTGTCACCTTCTCTTTTACATCTCGTACACATTAGACTTGTATTAGTAGTCACCACTTGAATGTCAGGATATGACTCTTCACACACTAAACACATTTTATTATTGACCCAATTTATCAATTCGTTCGCAAATTTTTTTTATGTGTAATAACTTTATCTTCATATGAAATCTTTTGGTACATTGGATTTTGTTCAAAGTTCATCATCATCTAGCACTATTGGTTAATGATTTTCGTGATTTGTGCATGTTAGAGAAATAGGTTTATTTTTTGTCATTACCTTGTCGACACCTCTCCATTGTCTTTGTCGATGTGCTCTTACTTGATCTCTATTTTTACTCTTATGTTCTTCCCAACCATCCTTATTTAATCTTTGCAATTGCAGTTTTTTTCTTTCAAAATCATTTTTTGATTGTCTTTCCATCTGATTATCATTCATTCTTTGCATCACGGTCGTTTCTCCATTGTTCCTCCATTTGCTCATCACTTATTAACCATGCTAATTGTTCCATATTCCATTAAGTTACTTATATGTTGGTAAGGTTGACTCGATTGAGTATGTTGAACTATGTTGCTTGAGTTAACTACCTTGCTCAAGTTCACTTTTGCACCTAACTTATATGGTTACAATTATGATTTGTAGATAATTATCAATTATGTATCGATAGTGAAATCAAAAGTTCTCATCGCAAAAAAATTTGTTCCATCATTAACAATTTTGTATACCAAAAGTTAAATTGAAAATTGGAATTGCAGGATGCTTGATCCAATCATCACACACTATGGAAAAGGAAAAATATCTTACTTATTTTCTGATGGAGATAATGTGCACAATCTAGTTAATTAGTGATGTTAAAAACTAAACAATCATTTCACAATTTATAGTGATTGGAATTTTTCTTAAATATGTTATTTTTCAAATTAAATTTATAAATACCGACATACATGGTCGTAGATGAAATTTTGATAGCCATGGTAAAGCATGTTTCAAATCCTAGCATTAACTTGCTTATGTGTTGAGGAGGACTGTGTTGAGGAGGACTTCTATGGTGTTTTGGACATGGCTTTAAAAAGCATTGTATTTAATTTAATGAGGATTATATGTTATTATTTAGTGCATGATATATTGATTGAATGATTTGATTGATTCATTCATTATCATGCCCATGATACATTGATTGAATGCTTTGCTTGATTTATTCATTATAATATATGTTAGCCTAATTAAATATATGAAGCAATATCTTACCATTTGGTCAAATTCTTAATTACAAAAAGATATATACATCCCTTTTGAATTGATCATTGATATCTCACGTACCACCTGTCAAATTTAGACTGTAGAAAGAACCTCTCCCCGCAATAACTAAGACCCTAACTTTTTAACACATCTTCAAGGTCACCAAATGTTGTAAATGTAGGTCACAAACCTATATTATCTTTTAGGTAATGGATATGATCATACAAATGAAAGACAAAATAATAAACTAAGTTCCAATAATGATGATACAAATGAAAGAAAAAATAAACATTAAAACAAGAAAAGTTGTAGAGCAGCAAGTCCTTGTCTTCAGGGATTAGATTAGGCAGGGACTGAATTGTAATGCAGGTTTCTCCTGTATAGTTTGTTTCAAAGAAAAAAGAATTATAATTGGTTTTTTGAATAGTCAAATCTTTTGAGGCCATCCTCCCATTGCTTGTTTGTTTGTATTGTTATGGTTCATTGTTAGTTCATTAAATTTAAATGGAAAAAAGCTTTTTACTATTTTCTAATTAAATTTTTAGATTTTTTTTTAATATGTACATAGAAGAATTATGGAGTAAATAGTGAATCACAACTGGTCTTCTGTAGATCAATATAATGTCTCTCCTACTAGTCGACTATGCCACTATGCCATATAGTCCATCTATAAACTTATATTATATCGCATATTACATCTTCTTCAGGAAACAAACACCATTAACAGACAACGAGGCACCAACCACATACATTCAAGCGAATATGATATATTTCAAATAATATTTTTCGAAGCAACTAGGTGGATCCACCAACAACAAGGTGGCTCCCCTCAATAAAGTTTTAGATAATAATTTTAGAACATGTTTTTCAAAAGGTAAGGAGAGACCATTTAATGCATTCATAAAATGAAAGAAAATGGATATTTAAAAAATTAAAGGTAGTTTGTTTTAGTTGAGGCATGATATTTTGGCTATTTCTTAAGTTTTCTAATCTCGTTATGTGGATTTGAAGACAGGTGAGGGACGTGAGCTCCTCTCATACCAATGGAATGTTTTTCTCTGCTCTCATATGGTGATTTGGGCATAGTAAAGTTAACGTCTTGAGCATATGTTCTTATTTTATGCTCGTTTACATATGTGGTGTAGATGTATTTTATGCTCGTTTACAGATGGAATGTATATGTTAGTTTTTATATCATAAAAACACATCAACCCTGAGCATACCATCATAATTATTGATATGACCACCCAGTCCACGCTTTCGAGACCCTCTTTCTAATTCGCCCATGAAAATTCTTTTTGGGTTTTTTGATGTTAGTTTATTATTCTTAGGAATGTGTAAGATACATGCCATCACCAAAGAGAAGCGGGCATGCAAGTTTCATTACATGTAAAGGTTAACTATGACAAGTATGCACATCTTGGAATATGTGTCGTTGGCATGCATGAGTTTTCCATGTTAGGATGTGAAATATTTTAATGTAATTTAATTTGAGGAATGATACTGCACACAAAAACCAAGGGATCTCATGTACTTTCCATTGCATGAAATGATACTAAATGGTTAAGAAATCCATGCTTTGTTTTCTGTGTAGTGAATCTCACCTGCATAGACTGAATTGGACCCATCTTCTAGAAGATTCCTCAACATCATTTTTCTCTTCAATTGCTTCAACGCCTTCCCTATCACCACTAGTCTTAAGGTTTCTATGGTTTCTCCCAATCAATATGGAAATTTCAGTGTCTTTTCCATCTTCTTGGTGTAGGTAGGAAGGTCAGACATTATGATAGGAGAGTTGATCTCTCTTTATATATATACATATAGCTAAGAATAGGTCTCACTAAGCTTTGAAGGACATTTCAGTTTTAGAGTGGGAGAATGGATCATAACGGATTTGTTGTTCTGATGCTCATGTGCTTCATCTTCACAATGACCACTCTAGCTGTAGATTGAGAAAATCTTAATTATTCTCCCTCCAATCAACATTCCCCTACTCATCGAAGAGCTCATGTCTATACTTCCATGGGAAGATTAAGTTATCATCAGACCTGTCTTTTGTGGTGGCCCATATTCTGCCTTATCATTTCTTTGCTACCATCCCTCTTTCAATATTGTCCATCACATGCTCCTCCTTTGGAACTTGTTTTTACTTTCAAACAAAATTTGGCTGAGACAAAAAATAATTTGCATCATTTGCATGTGATGTGGACATTTATATGGATGGAATAAGTCCATTGTTTTCCTTACAAATTTGACATGGTTTTACATGCATTTTTGGAATTGTAAGTTTCAATACTTGATATCACCTTCTGTAACAAAAACAAAAATCATGTGGTTATCCACTAGTGTGTTGGATTCAAAAATATTGTCAGATAGATAATCCAATTCCTTCTCGTAGTTTTGTAGCACTTCACAACGCACCTCATCGCTCGCCAAAGAATGATACACCATCAATGCCAAGTCGTTGATGGAATAACTTTGGCACTCTTCATGTTCGAACATGGAATTCATCTTTTCAGATATTGCAATGAATATATTCTAGTTCTTGATGAGGCCAAGAAAAACAACCTTGGTCTTCATTGCGTGGGCTCCTTTTCCCTTGAAAATAATTGATTTATATTTCAACGCTCAACTCAAGAATATATATCCAACATTTGAGTAGGTTGCAAGAATTCATCGTCCCCATAGACTGACTAGAATGGCCATGGACATAGTTGCGACCTAGGGAATGACATATCTTCTAGTCCACAACGCACTTGAAATCAAAACCGAAAATGTCACTTGAAAAAACAAGACCATGAAATGACCAGGCTATGGTTCCTCTCATCCACAGGGCGAGGAGGGATTTACAAGGTTTATGGAGGGATTGAGAAAAGGGAGTGAGTCCGGATTGACACATCCATGAACTGACTGCTATGGCCCATATGAACTTGGATGGATTCCCTTAAACTCAATGTTGTAGTTAGTACTTCAAGGAACCAACGTGATGACAACGAAGAATCATATCCGTGTAACCTAATCCATTTCTTTTTTACAATTTTGTACAGGAGAAAGACTTCCTGCAGAGTTATAGTTACAACTGGTGAGGGATTCCGACAGACCACATGAGAAGTCGCTTTTCTTTTTACATTTTTTCACAAGAGAAAGACTTCTTACAGATTTATAGTTACATCTAGTGAGGGATTCTGACAAACCACACAAGAACTATAAGGTAAGAAATCGTAATGTAATGTAATGTACTCTAATATTTCCATTAGATTTTGAAGAAATCGTTAGGGTACGTAAAATTAGATATTTACCTGTTGCACATTAAGGTTATGAATGTCTGAATGATTCCGTAGATCTTCAAATATTTCTTTCTCCCAGTCTAGCTTCAAATCTATCTTTCTCCTAGTCAAGTTTCAAATCTCTCTTTCTTCGAGTGACATCGATTGAGATTTGAATCAAAATCCACAACGGATAATCTCTTATTCCTCTCATTACCCTAATGCCCATGGAAGACTCTATGTACTTTGATAATGCTGAGGATAAATTAGAAAGGCTAAGTCTCTCCAAAGTAGTACAGTACTCCAATTGGGGGTTTGAGAGGCCGAGAGTAGTACAATACTCAAACTGAGGTGCTCGACCTATAGATTACGACACCCTCCCATGACGCCTCCTCTATTCTAGAGACGTTATTTTCTTCTGCAACAAATGACATAGGTGGTAGCCCATTTTCTATCGAGTGTGCATGTAGATAGCCATGTTGCAACAACAATCGAGTGCAACAATATCTCGACTGCAATAATTCTTTCTCAATTGCAACAATTAGATTACGTGGTTATTTTTAAAATTTTGAATTTTTAAATGATTTGTAATGTGTGACAAATAGTGATAAAAATTTCAACATACCAGGGCTAATTAAGTTGCATCACAACCCCTGACCCAATCAGAAAATTGAAATTACCAAATTAAAAAATATAAAAATTGTTTATATTTTCCAAAATAATAAAAATAATAAAATTGTTTTTCATAACATTGCTAAATCTTCTAAAAAAACTCCAAAATACACCAACTAATAAAGAAAAAGAAAAATGCACCAGTTAATAGGTGGTCAACGATGGTTGATCACCAAGAAAATTCTGTAGTCCCTAGTTGGAGGGAGGAACTAATAATAAGCAAGGTTCCAATAATGATGATGAAAGTATTAGAGTGGGACTTTATATATGATTAAAAATTTTGGTACATTGAATATATAAATTAGTTTTATTTATGAATCATCTCTACAAGTAATAATAAATAATGGCGTATTGTATGTTTGGGATTATGATAAGGAGGAAAACAAAATCATCATTTTTATTGAAAAAACCTTATGCTTATTTGTTTTAATATTTATGAGGGATGTTTAGATATTAATATTAATAATATATAATAATGACTTAAAAAAACATACATTTTTGTATTTTTTAAATAATAAAATTATTTAATTGAGATCACAATAAATTTTGATTGCATAGATTTAAAAGTTAATAAATAAATTGATTTGTATATTGTTAATGTAAAATGATTAAGATTTGAAAAAGAATGTTAGGGTGAGTGCAAGAAATTGGTGGTCGAAAAAGTGGCAAGGACATGATTAAGAACGTGCACTCGCAGGAACACATGTGCATTCTTAGGAACACACATGCGTTCCTATAGCTATAGGTTTGTATGTGGCCTAACCTCCACGTATATTGCTATGTAGGTTGAGTGGAAAAACTGCATGCACGGTCTTACTGTAAAAATATATTAAGGGTTAAAGCGCGATTTGTGCCCATTGTGCACAAATCACGCTCGTGCTTCTCTCATTGGGAAAACATAGTGGAGATAGAAAAAAGGACGAAAGGAGGAGGGGGCCACTGTGTCCATGTATGTTACATATTTCTTAATTTTAATCCAATTTAGTCATTCCATAGTATTTTTCTCTTAATAATCTAAATTTAAAACAAAATGTAATTTTGTATTTTAAATAAAAAGGGAACCTAATCTACATGCCATGGATTTTAAATTCCACCATATATAATACAATGGAACCCCAAGACAATTTAAATCACTCACTAGAAATCCAAGAAGATCAAAACCCCAACCCACCACCACCACACAATGTAAACACTGAAATTGATGAGGGTTTGGTTATATTACAAACCCTTGAGGAATGATTAAGGGAGAATATAGAGCCTAGCATAGTCTCCTTGTCCATTTCTTCAGACATCATTGTGCATTCCATTGCAAGTGTCCAAGGGAAATTTACCTATATTTCTGATTATAGGGCACAGATGTATGAGTACTATAGAACTAGTTTGGACATAAACCAAGTCAAAGAACTGGGCATTTCAAAACAACAAATATTGTCTATTTTTAGGGATCCTATAAATTCACAAAAAATACCATTGACTAGGAAATGCATCTACATTGATTGGTGCATCCATCCCCGGATTAGTCAAAACTTGATGGATAGGTGGTACATGGTTTTTGATAAACCTCCTTGCAATAACAAAGAGATGCCCTTATATTTTCTGAGAAAATTATGGGTAAGCATGTCAACTACTTTTACATTGGTCATGTCCATGGGGTGGTTCGAGGGTCCGCACAGGACTAAGAGCATGCCAGGAGCGACCCCGAGTTAGGTCCCCATCCCCTCAGGAAAAGGCCCGAACCCCTACCCAAAATCCTCCTATTGCAGAGAAATTGCAACAAGTACATCTATCCATCTCCTCATTTACTCATAGCCTAGTGCAACATAGTAGCTTTGTTGCACTATCTCAGCAGGAGGTGTCTTCCAATGACATTGATAGAGGAGTTGGACCATCAACATGCACATGAGAGTACAGTGAGGAGAGGGCACATGGACATAACATCCGTCCATGTGAACCTCACATATGCTCAAGTTGCAGGAAGACATGTTATGGGCCTATAGAGGCCAATAGACAACATAATTTCATGGAGGCGGTTGGTATCTTAACCCTCTCTATGTTCTTCATTGTTATATATTTATTTTTTATTTTGTGTATTTATATATATACATATTTGATTGTATGTTTCTTTGTAGTTGTTGAGTCCCAGCATTAGACCCTCTATGCCTATGGATGCATCAGTTTCTATCCCCATCACTGATGTAGAAATAGAGGCAACATGTTCATTGGGTACAACGTACACACAGGTATGTATCACATTTGATAGATTCAACATAGTCATTTATTTATTTTATGACATCCTCAAATGTTTTATATGTTCTCTTGTTTGTAAAGGATTTGGCACAAGGTAATGTCGGGGATTGTCCATCTGGGATGGACAACTCACCAACATCACAGTTATCATGCATAAAGTTAAATATCGTATAATTCTCAATTTTTTCATGTTTATGTTTTTAAATTTTACTATTTGGTACTAATAGTTCAATTTTATTCATATATATGCAGATCGTCGATATATTTTCTAGGTATAGTAGTATTTCACCCCCTGGGAACATAGGAATTACTTATGGGTTTCCTTTCTCCAGACCTAGGGTGTTGGAGTCACTTCTACATCGTCCGAGGGTCCATCACAACCCACTTGTCTACCACCCACCCCCACCACCATTTTTGGACCCATCAATAGAGACTTCCATAGTAGAGGTTGTGTTGGAGCGAGTTGTAAAACCTAGTGCTCCATCTGCTAGTGAATCTCCATCGATGCCTGGGATATTCATGATAAGATAATGCATTGATGATAATTTTTTATGTTTTATGAATTTGTTTTTACACATATTTGTTTAACTTTCTTGACTTGATCCTTGTAACTGATGGAGGATGGCATTGCAGGGAGATTGGATTTGTGAAGGAGGGTAACACCCTCATCATTGATAGTTTCATGTGCGGTGAGTTGTCTTAAGTTAAATTAGAAAGTATCAATTTGTATGTCTATTAATTCATTGATGAAAAAAACTTATATCATTGTTTATTCTTTGTGGAGTATCCAAAGTGTCAAAGCACGCTTAGGCCTAGAACCTATCGAGGTGCATCCTTGAGAAAGAGAAGAAATATAGATTTACAGGATGCTCCTGATGGTGGAGAGGGTGGAAATGGTCAATGATTGACCAACTATTGCCACTTTATAGCTAGGAAACGTTATAAATGTTTTTTTATGTTAGGGCACTTGTTGTCGCTTTGTATATTGGGAACGAGTTGCCATTTTGTAAAAAATGTACAATTTAGACGATGTTGAGTATATATATATATATATATATATATATATATATATATATACATTTCATGGAACATTTTTTATGATTCTCATTGTGTCTACCTTTGATGTTGATGAATATATGAATTTCAAAGAGTCTAAATTCAAAAGTGTATGAATCTTATGTGTATCAACCCATTTATTTGTTTCTAAAGTAATTAAAAATACTTGCATTATGCATTAAGGAATATATTATGGTGGAAAATATTGCTAAGTGTTAAATACATAAGAAATTAATGGTTCTCAAGTAACATTGTTTTCTAATCAACCATGTATCTCTACATCATTGTTAGATCCTCCCTTCTGAATTATTTGCATGAATGTTGTGGATATCTATATTCTAACTCACAACCAACGATATAGAATACCTCTTGAATTATCTCCATCTAAATCCAATGACAATACACACTCAAATAGTGGTCACTTGAAAATATTGTGACTTTAAAAATGAATATTACAATAATTTATTATAGAAATATAAATTCTCATTTATCTTCTACATATTTGTAAATCACTTAACAATTTTAGCTTAATGTTATTTTCTAGGGAACAAAATTTATTCACCTCTTTCTATGCATGAAATATACAAAATCATTTGATTTATGTGTAACCCTTCATAAATTCCAAAAAGACTAGTCAAGGACTCATTAATGCACATGTTTGTTTAGATTGTGTAGTGGGTATATGTAAATTTTCTTAAACCCATCAATTATTGATAAAATTTATTCAGTCTTCCATGATGTCCACTGAACTTATTAATTTTGATCAATAGAACAAAAGAGTTCACATGGAAACTCAATCTTAGAATGGGTATCATTTTCCACCTACAAATAAAGGTTTTGAGGTTACATTTCATGACACACTATAGAAAGTAATGCTATTCTACGAAAATTCCTCTAGGGAGACTTGAAACCATTATTCTTTTCCCTTCAGCATCTATGAGAGTGTATTTCACAGTCCTACCCAACTTTTGGGTTAGAGAACACAAGGAGACAAAGGACCCTCGCAAAGCCAATCCCAGAAACCTATTGATGCCATGCCATTGTCACACATTTCCATGCCATTTTCAAACCTTTCCATTCCATTGCTATTCCTTTCCAATCCATTCCATGACATGCCATTTCCATGCCTTTTCATGTCATAAAATTTTCATTCCAATGCTATTCCTTTCCAAGATATGCCATGTCATTCCATTGGCATGCCATTTCCATGCCATTCTATTGTCATGTCATTTCCATTCCATTGTCATGTCATTTCTATTTCATGTCATTTTCATTCCTTTCCAATCCATTCCATTGTCATGTAGCTTCCCATGCCTTGTCATGTAGTTTCCCATTTTAACCTATATAACAATAAATATAAATTTCCAATGTCATGCCATAATATTTCCATGCCTATCCAAGCCAATAAATGATATTAACTAAGTTACAAAAAAATAAATATAACAACCCTTAACACAAGTAATCATTAAATGAAAGAGTTTGAATATGAAAGCATAAACTAGGGTTTAGATAACAAATGCTTTTTGAAATGCAAGATGACACATAAAAACCCTACAATATTCAAGACATGAAGTAATGTTATGGTATGGTATGCATTGGAAATGGAAATGGTATGCATTGCCTTGTCATTTCCTTGTATGGTATGCATTGGAAATGGTATGGTATGGTATGCATTGCCAATGGCAATGGTATGCATTTCCTTTTCATTATGTGGTATGCATTGGAAATGGTATGCTATGGTATGCATTGGCATTGTAATATGCCAGATAAAAAAAGTATGCATAACATAAATAAAATGCTAGAAATGGCAGATAAACAACAATATAACTAGAACAATCACCACAATAACACTGAACTGATATCAAAATAAAACCAAAAAGAGCAGATCTCTATTACAATAATATCCAAGCTAGGGTTCTCATACCCTCGACTTCTGTTTATACTAAATATGTCTATCAATAGAACCATCTAGAGGAGGATCCTTCTAGAAGTGAAAGCTTCTATTAGGTCTTCTTACATTTGAATTATTTTACTTTATTACAAGGCCTTATTAATATTGACCTTTATTGCATCAAAATACATTGTTCTACCTATGTGAGGGGTTAGGTCCCTAACATGTCCTCCCCCTTAAAAACAACCTTATCCGCAAGGCTTGAGATGTGGAAATTGTTGCAGAATGCTAGCATGTTCCCAAGTGGAATCTGCTAGAGTTGTATCTTTCCACTAGACTAACACTTCCTTGATGGTTCATTGATGTAGGCGACGCTCACGCTGGTCCAAAACTGCTTGTTGTTGTAGCCAAATGGATCCTTCTTCGTCCAAATTGGGAAGGTTGGTTTGAGTTTGGCACTTAGTTCCAATCACCTTCTTTAATCATGAAACATGAAAAACATGATGTATCTTAGAATGACTGGGCAAAGCTAACTGTTAGGCCACCTATCCCACATGCTTGAGAACTGTATAAGGACCATAAAATTTGGGCGCCAGCTTCTGACAATGGTCGACCTTGAGGGAAGTTTTCTTGTAAGGTTGCAGTCAAAGAAACACCTGATCCCCTTTTGCAAAATGACGTTCGGAGCGACCTTGATCTGCTTGTTGCTTCATGCGATTCTGGGCCATGACCAAATTCTCTTTGAGGGTACAATGAATAACCTCTCAAACTGTAAGCATTTGGTCAACCCCCTAGACCTTCGAGACACCTGATAAATATGAGAGAACTAATGGTGGATTTTGTCCATATACTGCTTCAAAAGGAGTCATGCGGGTAGCTATATGGTATGAAGTGTTGTACCACCATTCAACTAGGGGTAACCATTGAGCCCACTGATTTTTCTTTTCTGATGAAAAACACCTCAAATATGTTTCTAAACACTTGTTGACAAATTCAGTTTGACCATCTGCCTGGGGATGATATGTTGTGCTGAGATGAAATTGGGTGCCTTGTAGCTTGAATAGTTCTTGCCAAATATTGCTGGTGAAAGTTGGCTCGTGATAAAAAAAAATAGAATGCGGCATGCCATGAAGCTTGAAGACCTGATCCATGAAAAGTTGAGCCATTGTGGATGTTGTAAATGGGTGTTGAAGAGAACAAAAATGAGCATACTTGGAAAGGTGATCAACTACCACCATGATGACTGATTTATTGCCCGATTTAGGTAAGCCTATAATAAAATCCATAGAGATATCCCTCCAAATAGCAGGTGGAATCGAAAATGGTTGTAGTGTGCTAGGAGATTTGACTGTTACTCCCTTGTTGCATTGACACACATCACATTCGGCCATAAAATTACGAATTTCTTGTTTCATACCATCCCAGAAAAAAGAACGTTTGACCTTGTCATAGGTTTTGGTAAACCCGGAGTGACCAGCTGTGGGTGTAGCATGAATCTCAGAAAGCACCATGGATTTAAGTTTTGAATGTTTACTTAAATAAAAACGGCCTTTGTATCGAAGCTCATCATGGAGCCCAGAGTACCCTGGGGAAACTGGAGAATTGGACTGCAATTGTTGTATCAGATGTGAAATTTTGGGATCATGTAGCCATTCCTAGAGAACAACTTGGAGCCAATCTGGTATAATGAAGGAGAGAGAAAAAAGGGAGCCTTCATCTTCATATTTTCGGGAAAGTGCATCTGTAACCACATTGTCTTTGCCTTTCTTGTAAATGATCTCATAATCATATCCAAAGAGCTTAGTCACCCATTTTTGTTTCTATGGGGAGGAAATGTGTTGTTCTAGAAAATACTTGAGGCTTTGATGATCTATCTTAATTTGGAAGCGTTGCCCCAATAGATAAAGGTGCCACAAATCAAAGGCATGAAGAATAGGCAACATTTCCTTTTCATAGATTGATTTGCCCAAAAAATTTTCAAACAGTTGTTTGCTGGTAAATGCCAAAGGCCGACCCTCTTGCATAAGGACAATGCCAATACCTTTCCCTGAAGCATCAAATTCTAGGACAAAGGTCTTTTTGAAATCAGGAAGGACCAGGACTGGAGTTGTGCACATGTCCATCTTCAAGGTTTGAAAATCCTGAGCAACTATTGGAGTTCAAGTGAAAGAATTATTTTTAAGGAGTGCGGTGAGAGGTGCCACAATCTTTCCATAATTCTTAACAAACTTGTGATAATAACCTGTTAAGCTCAGAAATCCTCGCAAGATTTTGAGAGTCTTTGGGTGAGGCTAGTCTTGCATAGCTTCAATGTTTTTAGGATCGACCCTGTCGTTGTTCTTGCCACCAAGATGACCCAAGTAGTCGAATTCTAAGGCACCGAAATAACATTTAGATTGTTTTAGGAAAAGTTGGTGCTGAGAGAGTAGATGGAAAACGCGGTCCACATGAGCAAGATGGTCTATCCAGGTTTTGCTATAGATGAGGATATCATCAAATAAAACTAAGACAAAATGATAGATAAAAGGGCGAAATAGATGATTCATGAGGATTTGGAAGGTGGAGGGGGCATTACACAAGCCAAAGGGCATGACCAAAAAATTATAGTGGACCTCATGAGTTCTAAAGGAAGTCTTAGGAATGTCTGTTTCTTTCATACGGATCTAGTGGTAGCCAGAATGAAGATCAAGTTTAGTAAAGAGCTGGGCACCACTCAATTCATCCAAGAGGTCATCAATGATAGGAATGGGGAATTTGTCTTTAATGGTGAGTTTGTTGAGGGCGCAAAATTCAGGACACATGCGCCAAGAACCTTCTTTCTTCAGGACCATGACCATAGGAGAAGAGTAGGGGCTCATACTAGGGAGGATAACGCTTGTGTTAAGCAGTTCTTGAACCATGTTCTCAATTTCATTTTTTTGGGAAAAGGGGTGATGATAGGGATGGATATTGGGAGGAAGGCTTCCTGGTATAAGGGGAATGGAATGATCATGAACACCACAGGAAGGAGGGAGTCCCTGGGGAGTGGAAAATACCAACTAATGTTTAGAGAGGATGGATTGGAGGTCTTGTGGAATAGAGTGTGTCTCAGTTGCCTGTATGGCATGGAGTTGGGAAATAACGCCAGACTGACTTTTTTTGAGCATCTTTTCCATCCGATGGGAGGTAATGATCTTAGTTTTACCGACGATGATGCCTTGGAACTTATATTTTTGGCCTTCCTGGTTGAATTGCATGGTTAATTCCTTGAAATCCATGAGAATGGGACCGAAAGTCCTTAGCCAGTCTGCACCTAACAATGTCACAAATGCCCATGTCAATAGAAAACATATGATATTTCAGGTGGTATTCACCAATTTGGAAATGCACATTTTCACAACGCCCTCCAAATTTCATGGAGCCACCATTGGCAATCATAATTTGGAAATTATTGACTGCATGGATATAGCAATGAATTTATTGGGCAATGCGGTGATGAATAAAATTATGGGTACTTCCACTATCAACAAGAATGATGACCTTCCTATGCTTGATGTAACTGATTAGCTTGAGGGTTTGGGGAGCAGAGAAGCTAGTGAGAGAAATTAGGGAAATTAAAGGTTCTACTTTGGGAGGGTCTGAGGGGGGGGTTATGTCAGTGGTTTCAAGTGACTTAGACACAAGGGGAGTTTCAACATCCTCTTCCGAAATATCCTCCGAGATGGCCATAAAAATATTTTGTTCCTTACACTTTCGGCCCGGAAAATATTTGTCATCACAATTATAACAAAGCCCTTTGAGTTGGAGTTCATCCATTTCATCCCTGGAT
>JASDQU011245165.1:5642-25216 GCA_032191745.1 Picea mariana
ATTTTTTTTTAATTATTATTTGTTTATGAAATGAAATTTTTTTTTATGAGATGAACAATCTTTAAAGAAACCTAAGTAAATTGCAAATTAGAAACAAAAACCTAGAATCATTTTTTCTGATTTTTAAATATGGATTTTATTGCTGAAAATTTGTTGCAAAAGACGTTGGAAATTTTCAATTAAAATAGACATTCATGACTAACTTCCAAAGTCTGCTTTCTGATCTTCCAGATCACAACAAGGCGCGAGAAGAGAGCATACTTATTTCTAAATCTGTAAATTCAAAAAGCATGTTAAAAAATAAATAAATTACCTCTTATTAAGACCGCAATTCTGTAGCTCCTGCAACTCCACTTGTTTTCCTCCTCCATGTATGTCCTTTTTCTTGTAAATCTTCCTACCAATGATTAGTAGATGGATGGTTCTTACTGCACCACAAAACATCAAATTTATACTAAAAACTATAAAAGTTTATTTTTATTTTTCCTATCTATCTAAAAACTATTTTTATTTTTTATTTTTTAAGTATAGTCATGCTTTCAATGAAGCCATTTACGGATTAGAATTTTTGAAATGCTCATATCCCAACTTGAAAAATGTACATGATTGTTTGTAAGGATATGCGAAATCAACTTGACCTTTCGATTTGCCGCAAGGATCTCTTGAAGAATTGATGAATATTGTGGCGTAACTGCTTCTTGATACCATTCCTCAATGTAGTCTTTGGGCTGCATTCTAGATACTTTGTCCATAAATGGTTAGTAAACAAGGTGGCTCTTATTGCACCACCAAAGGAAAATTATGGGGAAATGAATGAAATTTTATAAAAACAAACATGAAACAAAAACTAAAAAAAATCATATAATTGAACTCCCTCATGTTACTAAGATCTTGTTGTCAACAAGTTGTCATTTCGTCATGAGTTAGCTCCTTTATTTTCATCAATCAAACCAAGGAAAACATACTAAATTAAATTCCTAATGCCTAATCCCTTAGCACCATCGCTGGAAACGATGCCAAAATGTTGGGGCAATTCAATTGCTTAAATTGATTTCATTTAATTATTAACCAGGGCTGCTCGTAAGCTTGTGATGATGAAAGAAAAATATATGCAGGAGTAGGCATCTAAATCTAATCTAAGAAAATTCAATCAAATCCTAACTCTTTCATTCCACTTAATAAGACTTAGTTGTTGTAGGAAAGAAAACACTAGCTCCCTTACATGATGTCTTCTCAGAATGTTTCAAATAACCTATCAACAATTAATATCATCATGTAAACACTCAAGCATTGAAAATAAATACACTTAAAAAGGCTTAGTTGTTGTAGGCATGAAAACACTAGCTCCCTTACAGGAGGTCTTCTCGGAATAACCTATCAAAACACTAGCTCCCTTTCAAATAACCTATCAAATAGCTAGTGTTGTAGGCATGAAAACACTAGCTCCCTTTCAAATAACCTATCAACAATCAAGATCATCAAATAATTCTAATAAAAACAATAAAGCATATAAACCTATTAAAAGCATTAGAACAAGAAGAAAATGCTACTATGATCTATTTGGAGTGAGCTCAATTCTCCCAAGAACAAAGTAACACATAAACTAAAGCATTCTAAATCTAAACTAGAGAATGGAAATTGATGTGAAAAGAAAGCTTGATTCTTATTCCATCATAAGTTGGATACAATGCTCCAATAGTCGTGTCCTTGAAATGGAGGAGGCACTCCTATTTATACAAAAATTTAAGATAACTTAGATCCACAAATCTCTCCTAGATCCACAAATGTCTCATTTGGTTACAACCATGTGCTCACACCTATCAAGTGATATCTCTACAAATCCTCTCACAAATATTTCTTTCATAATTAATCTCCATCCAAGATACTTGAGTAGATCTCCAAATCTTTATCAAATCTTCAGGGGGCTGAAGAGGAAATTCGAATTTGAGGCTTGATGGTCAAATTTGACTTGGTTGGAGTCTTCAAATACACTTGTAAACATCATGAAACTCATCCACTTTCATATATAAGTGTAAACATGTAATTTTCCCAATATTTAATCATAAATTCACTCAAAAACACTAAAATAGATGCATTGGAAAATAATATCTAAAACCCATGTAATCATGAAAATGGTTTAATGTAAGGGTATGGGAAAGCAGAATATGGTTAAAAGTGATGTGAAAATGAAGTGAAAGGTTGGTAAAAATATGGTACTTTGGCGACCCAACATGCAAATCTGATTTCGCAGGAGCACCGGAGTGAAGCAGGGACAACAGAGATATAAGGAAGTGATTCATAAGGTATGTCATCTCTTCTTTATTTGATAGTAAACTCAATGATTGCAACTTAGGGAAAGCGTATTATTCCGTCTCGTTTTATTCTAGATCTAGGTGGATCTAGGGGGATTAGTTTATGTCCACATTTACCAATTTACCCTATAACACTTGTATCCTGCAACCCCCTTATTGCTACTTCAGGTGAGACTACATCTTCTTCATAGGTGTTTTTGAAAGGGCCATTAGTTAGGGCTTGTTAGTGTGCTATTAGAGTTGAACCCTTGGTCTGCCCCTATGCCAACAAATGGTTCGACCATTGTCAGGACCAGGATATTCTTGAGGGAATGTCAAGGTGGTTTCCATCGAAGACAGAGATTGAAAAGTGGATAGAAGAACAAGAAAAGGACTTCGCAGAATCCCAAAACAAGAACCCTAAGCTTAGCACGTAGAATTGGTTGAAAGGTATATCTTTACTGATATACACAAGATTTTCTTTGGAGGGATTCATAAGGATTTATATGAGTGGTTAACCAGATTAGCAGATACCCAATTTGAAATCAGATATAGAGAACCTGTGGTTTGGACGTCGGCGTTTATCAAGAAGGTCAAGAGAGTTGATAACACTATGTCAAGAGCAGTAGATGACTGGTTAGATAGCACTATTGGAGGGTACATCACCAAGTTTTCCATCAACAGAGTTGAGTCGTATAGCCAAGAAAAGAGGTATTTCTTTAAGGGACCGAGAGGAAACTTTTTACACTTCTTAAATTTGAATATCAAGATGTTATTACATGAGAAGAACATATTGAAGGTACAGTAGTTGGTCCGATTGAAAATCTAATGTTCAAGAATTTAGATAGCGAAAATGACGTGGGACATACATGCAGTGTGAGAATATTCAGAGAGGTCCCTCTGGTGAACTTGTTTGAATAGACCCACGAACCCCTAGTAAAGGACGAAGGGTTTTACAGTGGAGAGGAAGAAGAAATACTAAACAAGGAACATTCAGATTCCAATAGGGCAGAGGAAGAGAAGAATGAAGAACTTCACCGGGAAGAATCAAAAACTTCAGGAACTATGCAGACTTTTGAAGTAAGTACTATTACTCCTCCTGTTGTTTTAGCAACATTAACCAATCAGAGTAGTCAGAGTCACCATAGCACTTAGAGCACTGTCACTAGCAGTTCAGCGCATACTCAGTCAGGAAACCTAGGAAGATCTATAGTAGATGAAATGAGTCTCCCTATATTTATGGGAGATGGATCTGAAGATCCTGATCAACACTGGTTTTTATGTGAAACTGTATGGATTATTAAGAATGTCACTGACGAAGAAGTTAAGAGAGATCAGTTTAGTACTACCCTAAGGGACCTCGCACTGAGCTGGTACATGAAACTTGTCCAAGGAATTGCACAACCTAAATCGCTGAATGAGATCAATAATGCATTGGTTTCACAATTTGAGAAACACAAGTCCGAGTCACATTGCATTAGAGAACTAAAAGAAACCAAGCAGAGAGAAGTTGAACCTATTTGGGAGTTTGATCAGAGGTTTAATACCTTAACGGGCCGATTGAATTTTCAGATACCAGATGAGAAGAACAAGGAATGGTTCATTGCTGCCCTCTTACCACACATCATAGTCCCTATGATGCATCAGAAGATTGCTTCACAGGCTAAGGCACTAGAGATTTCCATGAAACTAGAATCATCCCCTATGGGAGAATCCAGCTTAGGTATGAGTCAAATTTTAAGTCAGTTAACTAGCTTATGTCTGCAGGTTGAAGATATGAAGAAAAATAAGGGAAAAGATAAAAGAGAAGATATATGGTGCATAAGATGCAAATAAGAAGGCCATGATAAGGAGCATTGTCCACTATTTCATGAATACTAAACCTCAGAAGCCTCGAGCCCTTTGAAACAGATTACTCTACCTTGGTACGAGGTATGTATAAATTGACATCGCCCCGGTGAATTCTATTACATGCAAAAATATGTTCAGACACCTACAAACTTTTACTGCACATTTTGTAAATCTATGGGGTATGACGAGAAAGACTATAGAGATTATGACCTACTACATGAAATATCAAGAGATGCATATAGGATCCAAGGCGAAGTACAACAAGAAGGAAATACTCCATAGTATAATTCCCTGGGAAGAGGAAACTTTAACCCTCATGGTGGATTCAGAGGAAGAGGACGAGTAGGAGGCATGGGTCGAGGTCGAGGTTAGATCATTTGTTACAATTGTGCACAACCAGGAAATTTGGAAAGGGATTGTCAAAACCCTTGTACCACTTGCAGTTACTGCAAGTCATTTGAGCATGTCATTGAAGATTGTCTTGTGCTTTTAGCCAAACTTCAGCAAAGACAAGGAGGAAAACAACAAGTACAAATAATCTCAGAAGAACCTTACAGAGAGGATCCCAGAGTCACTATAATCACTAGAGGAGGTGTTATTATAGGAGAAGACAGAGTGACCCCGGGAAAGACTACAGAAGAATCAAGGGTTAGAAAAGATGCAGATAAGACACAAGTGTTTGATGCAAGGAAAGAAAAATAAAAATTTGAGGAGGCAAGAAAATAATTAGGTAGAGAACAGGGTTCTTCATCAAAGACACGACCAGAAGTAAGAGAATGTGGAATGCCTCTGGCATTCGATCAGTCTGCTCCACTAGGAGAAGGAAGAGAGGTAAGTAAGCTCATGGAATTATTATGTACTTGCATTAATTTGATTAAGGATGAAAGCATTGTACAAGACCTACAAAACTTAATCAGACAGTATGAGCTAGGAAAGGTAGGTCCCTTGCTGAATAGATTTGTACACCAAGTATCTAAAAGGAGAAGGATAAATAAGGAACTACACATGAATTCTCAAATTGGAAAGTATGATATAGACTACGTGGTCCTTGACTTAGGGTCGGAATTCAATGTCATGACGAAGCAAACTTGGGCACTGATGGGAAAGCCTAAGATGATTTATTCCCCTATCAAGCTTAGGATGGCTAATCAATAGGCAATAAGCCACTTTGGAAGATTGGAGCATGTCCCCGTAGACATCGACATAGTAAGGATGTTTACAGACTTCGAGGTGATTGAGATAGTTGATGATAGTTGTTGTTATCCTGTGTTGTTAGGAAATGATTGGGCTTTCAATAATTCCACTGTGGTTGATTTAAAGAAAAGAAGAATGACATTTGAAGTAGATGGCCTTAGGTTCATTGCAACTTTGGATCCTGATGAAGGTCATAGGTATAACGAGCCCATCTGAGAAGAAGACCGCACATATGAAATAGAAAACATATACAAATTGACAGCCAGACAACATGATTACATTAATCCTACAGCAAATGGGAACTTAAGCTACCGAAGCGATAATGCATGCTCATCAGACTCAGAGGAAGAACTGGATAACTAGCAGAACAAAATGTATGAAGTATCTACACAGAGATGCGCTAGACTAACCAGGGAAGTTCGTTGGATTGGAATAGAAGTAAGTAACTTGCCCACCTTTGATGGTCTAAATCATTTAGAATATTTCTTATTTGAATTTGAAGGAATTGTCCCAATACAAAAAAGGTTGTCAGCACTGGATGAGGCCTTGAAAAAAACTCTAGCAAGATGGCGGGGAACACACAAAAACAACATTACATACTGGGTACATTGTTTCATTTTGATGACAGCGTGGTTTTCAGAACAAGTCGAAGGCTGCGAAGTTAGATACACAGGTCGAAGATGTCCAAAGGACCATGTGTGAATTTGCAAGGAGGCCTGGAGAAACACTCCTCAAGAGAAGTGGGTGTACAAATTCATTAACATGTTGGACACAACCCCTATGAATTGGTATCTTCAAGAAGAACTATGCCTCACCATTGTAGATTGGAAAGGTATGACTAAGAACTTTGTAACTACCTTTTTATTTGAAAGAAAATATCCTACAGTGGATCAAGCATTACAGATTGTAAGACAGAGAGTCTTTAAGGAGGCACCTACCCACCCTGTTGAGCAAGAAGAGGATGAATGGACTGCACCTCCTTAGAAATTGCAAGGTTGTTACAATATCAATGCAGATGAAGACGATGATTCTAGGAATGTGAAAATCATAGAAATAGAAGGACAGAGAGACATATAAGGACTAGGAGTTGAGCTACCTTTTATTGGACAACCAATTAAAATAAATAAATTCAACATTGGAACAGATCAAACACCGAAGCTTGCAAATGTTGGAGATTATTGGGATGCTACCACTATTGACAAGATCACAGAATTACTACATGAACACCAGGACTTGTTTCCAACCAAGTTCACTAATATGAAGAGAATTAAAGGGCCCATGGGAGAGATGAATATCCCCTTGAAACCATATGAAAGGACATTCAAGAAGAGACCCTATAGATTGAACCCCAAGTATAAGGAGAAAGTCAAGATTGAGCTCGACAAAATGTTGGAAACAAGAATCATAGAACCTATTGAAGAGTCAAAATGGATTAGCCCTATCGTGGTGCAAGATAAGAAGACCAGAGAGATCAAGATCTAGTTTGATCTTAGGAAGTTGAATGATGTCTGTTTGCATGACCCATTCCCTACACCATGTACTGATGAAGTGTTAGACAATGTGAGAGGACAGGAGGTCTACTCCTTCACAGATGGATTTTCAAGATACCATCATATCAAGATTGCCAAGGAACATCACCATAAGACCACCTTTGCCACATAATGGGGATCCTACCAGTACACAGTGATTCTGTTTGGATTGAATAATGCACCAGCTATCTTTTCTAGGGTGGTGGTCGAAGAATTCAAGGAGTTTTTACATAAATTTCTGGAAGCATATTTTGATGATTGAACTGTTTTTAGCTTATTGAAAAATCATATTGAATGTTTCAGACTAATGTTGGATAAGTGCATGCAATGTCAGATTGCACTGAACCTAAAGAAGTGCATCTTATTTTCACCCTTTGGAGTGTTGCTAGGCCATATTGTGTGTAAGTAGGGATTGCTGGTAGATCCATCTAAGATTGCCATTATAGTCGATTTACCCCCTCCTACTTCATTCAGACAGCTGCGCACTGTGCTGGGACATACTGAATACTACAGGAAGTTCATTAAAGGATATGCACAAATCACAACACCCATGGAGAAGCTTTTGAAGAAATATTGTTAGTTTCAATGGACAGAAGAATGCCAGCAGAGCTTCGACACACTGAAACAAAAAATGGTTATTGCGCCTATTTGGGTTTTCCCAAATTGGAGAAAGGAATTTCATGTGCATGTCGATGAATCCTCTATTGCATTAGGAGAAGTGTTATCACAACCAGGAGATGGAGAAATTGACCACCTGTTAGCCTTTTCTAGCAGGAAACTATCTACAGTTGAAATCAATTACACCACCACTGAGAGAGAAGGGTTAGCCATGGTGTATGCGTTGTAGAAGTTTCGACACTACTTGTTGGGAGGACACTTTAAGATGTTCATTGATCACTCTGTGCTAAAATACCTATTCAACAAGCCAGTTTTGGGGGGAAGAATATGCATATGGCTTCTGCTATTTTAGGAATATGATTTTGAGATCGTGGTTAAGCCAGGGAGAATGAACAAAGGACCTGACCACTTTTTGAGGTTGGAACATGGAGAGGAACCTACTAGTTTGGAGGATACACTGTCGGATGCACAATTACTGGCCATTAGAAAGGTTGATGATCACTTCGTCGAGATAGTCTAGTTCCTGTCAACAGGAATGGCGCCTCCGGAATATACAATCACTCACAAGAAACAACTAGTAGTTCGCGTTGCAGATTTTTCACTTTTAGTTGGACAACTATACAAGATGGGACCAAATGAGATCCTGAGAATATGTGTCATGGAGGCATAAAGACCACTAATTCTAGTATAATCACATGAGGGAATCACAATAGGACACTACGTAGGAAAAACAACAATGCAGAAGGTTCTTAGAGTTGGCCTCTGGTGGCCCACTTTACACAAGGATTCTAAGGATTACCACAAAGCCTGCGATGTATGCCAATGAGTTGGGAAACCATCCATAAGAGATGAGATTCCTTTAGCACCCCAAATAACCATACAATGATTTGAGAAATGGTCCATTGATTTCGTGGGACCTATAAACCCACCAGGAAAGTGCACAAGAGCAATGTACATAATCACTGTGACAAAGTACTTGACCAGATGGGCCGAAGAAAGTGCAGTGAAGGATTGTAGTGCAACTACAACCGCTTGCTTCATATTTGATGACATCATAACCAGGTTTGGATGCCCAAATATCCTTATGAGTGATCAAGGAACACATTTTATTAATAATACCATTGAAGCCTTGACTGAGGAATTTGTAGTTCATCATCAGAAGAGCACACCCTACCATCCACAAGTGAATGGGATAGTTTAAGAATTCAATAAGATCTTGGAGACAAAGATGACGAATATTTTTAGTGTGAACAGGGATGATTGGGAATTGAGAGTACCAACAGTGTTATGGGCCTATAGAACCACTTGTAAGAAGCTGACAATGAAGACCCCCTTTAAGTTGGTCTATGGCCTAGAAGCAGTTGTACCAATGGAATATTTGGTTCCTAGTCTGAGAATTGCAGCCTTTACAGATATGGATGACATTGGCACTGTTCAAGAGAGGCTCACGCAGTTTGGTCGAACTAGAGGAAGACAAGTTTATTGTAGGATTCCATCAGCAAGTGCAAAAGGAAAGAGAAAAGGCCTACCATGACAGACACATAAAAAAGAAATCCTTTAAGCAAAGATATTTGGTATCGATATATGAAAGTAAGTTCATAAAGCATCCAGGAAAGTTTATAACACATTGGCTTGGGCCTTATGAGGTTGCCTATATCACAGAAAGAGGAGCTGTGCAATTGAAGACTTTGCATGGAGAGTGGAAGGAAGGTTTGGTGAATGGGAGTCGATTGAAATTGTACTATGAAAACCAGCTACTTCACATCCATCAGTATGACAGTAAGAGAAAAAGAGGAAGGGTCCAAGTACCAGGTGTAGTTGAAAATGGGTACCAGACACAAAAAAGACAGTCTGCGCACAGAGGGGGAGGATAGAGCAGAAAACACAGTCTACCCCACGCAGTCTGAAGTCAAAGTGAAATAGAAGGATGAAATATGAAGTGCCTCAGGATGAGTCACATGTGAGTGTTGGGGTCCTGTTGGCCCTTGGTTATGGAAAAAATAAAATATTATGGGAGAAAATACGAAATGAGAACTGCGTAGAAGACACACTGACTGATAGTGGGACAAAGTGGCCAAAGGAGAAGAAAAGATGGAGTGAAGTGCAAGAGAGCGAGCCATCGAACAAGAGGATCAAGGAGAACAAAACAACAAGGAAGATGGATCGTGGAAAACTCATCAAGCGGAAAATTCCACCATTGGATGCTTTGGAGCACCTCGCGGGAAGGAAGGAAAGATAGGATAGTGAAGCCCAAAAAATGTAGGTCAAGTTGACCTAGGTTTTTAGACACCTAGGGTTTTGGTATCTAGGGTTTTGACACCTAGGTTTCGGCCTAAGGTTTTCGGTGAGCTATTGTAATGTATAAATAAGAACCTAGAGGGGAGAAGAGGGGTTTTTGATTATGAAAGAAAGGACACTGGTCATTTTCATTATCATATTGAGAGAGAGAGAAGTGTTGCATGTGAGAGCCTTATGGTATTGTAATATCTTTAGCTAGGTGCGAAGATCAGCCCTGCAGTTGGGTGCAAAGGGAAGGGAGATAGAGAGAAGAGAGAAGAGAAGTGAGAAGGAGAGAAGATCTACAAGATAAGAGCACAGACATAATTGTATGCTTTCACCTACTATATTATAAAGCATAGTTTTGTGGACATAGCTCTAGGGAGAGGGTGAACCACGTATATCTTGTGTTGTGCATGATTGATGTTGTGTTATTTAATTTTGTTACTTTGATGATGCATTAGTATGTTAGATATGGCATATAACTTTGTGAAGTAGGTTTATGCTTGGAAAGAATAACCAGATCTCCATGCGGGGTTTCTTTGATTCCACTTGCATTTCCTCTGTTTATAGACACTTGTGTCCTGTAACCCCTCTATTGCTACTTCGGGTGAGACTGCATCTACTTCACAGGTGTTTCTGAAAGGGCCAGTAGTTAGGGCTTGTTGGTGATCTGTTAGAGTTGAACCCTGGGTCTGCCCATATGCCAACAATACTCATTGGCGATGACCATTCTATGATTTCTCTCACCTTCTCGGGATCCACCTTCAATTCATTCAAACATATCACAAAACCCAAGTAAATGAGTTATGTATTCATAAAAGAGGATTTCTTTAAATTTATCAGTAGCTTCTCCCGCTGTAACCTCCTCATCACTAATGTTAAGTGCCTCATATGATCTTCTTCAATTTTACTAAAGACCAATATGTCATCCAGATATACAATAAAAAACGTTCCAATGAAATCTTTCAATACCTCATTCATCAATCTCATAAAAGTAATCGGGGAATTTTTCAATCCAACTGGCATAACAAGTCACTCGTATAACCCTTCATTAGTCTTGAAGGTTGTTTTCCATTCATCACCTTCTCTCACCCTTATCTGGTGATATCCACTTTTCAAATCTATCTTTGAAAAAAAAAATCTCCACTTAAACAATCCATTAAGTCATCCATCCTTGGCAAAGGAAGTCTCTACCTAATAGTGATCTTGTTGATGGCTCTTGAGTCTGTACACATTCTCCATCCTCCATCCTTCTTTGGACTCAACACAGTTGGTACTGCACATGGGATCAAGATTTCTCTAACCAATCCCTTGTCTAATAAATTCTAAACTTGTCTTGTTACCTCCTCATTCTCTTGAGGTGTCAATATGTATGCTTATGTTTTTGGCATACTTGCTTCTAGTATTAAGTCAATGTGATGGATAATGATTTCGATAGGTGGAAATGAGCTTGGAAACTCATCCACTACTATGTCAGTGAAATTATCCAACAGTTCCTGAACTTCTTCAGGCAGATCCTCCATAGAATTACTTGTAAAGATAAATTTCGGCTTCTCACTACAACAAACTTCATCTCATGTTCTTTTTTAACTTCATTCAGGAGTTCCTTCCCACGCATGAGAAGTATACTTGTGTTGGCTTCTTCCTTTACTTTATTCTCCTCTATTGGAAACAACATGTGTGTCCTACCATTCTTTTCCAAAGTATAATTATTTTTTTTCCCATCATGAATGACATTCCTTTCAAACTGCCATGGTATCCCCAACAAAACATGGAATATGTCCATGGGAATCACATCACATAGAACTTCATATCTATATCCTCCTATTTTAAATTCAACGAGGAATTGTTTAGTGAACATTACCTAGTGACATTTCTATAACCATGAGACCTTATATGGCTTCGGATGTGCAGTTGTCTCCAAATCCAATTTCTCCACCATCTCTGTGGATACTAAATTATCAGTGCTCCCACTGTCAATTATCACTTTGTATACTCTATCTTTAGTTTTGAAAGCAGTCCTAAATAAATTGTTCCTCTGCATTGGCTTTTCAACCTTTGGATCTGGTTTTAAGAGAACCTTCTTCAACGTCAAGGATATTCCATCTTCTGCACCTTCTGCTTCAACATTCATCTTCCGCGCTTCTGAAATGTGAGCTTCACCTCCTTATTTATTTTTCTCGATACATTCCCAAGACATGTGTCCTGTCTTTCCACATGCATAACAACTTACCTCTCCTCCTTTGCCTCTTCTTCTTCCTCAAGGAGAAGAATTTCTTCCACTACTCTATCTCCCTCGAGAACTTTCACCTATTTCTAAGTGATTGTGTGGTTTTTCAATCTCACCCTTGGGATTTTGTACCTTGTCCTAGGAAATTCCCTTACCTATGTTTGGGATTCTTCCTCTGCTTCATTGGCTTTGTTTCCTGGAAAACTTCTCTTCTGCCTTCAGTGCAATCTAATAAGTATCCTCCACTGTCCTCACTATCGTCATACTGATTTCATCCTTGATCTCCTACCTCAAGCCATTTATATACCTGTCAACTTTTTCATCATTTTTCTCCCTATGTCTAGTTTTGATGTTCAGCCTGTAAAACTCCTCTTTGTACTCTTTCATTGTCATTCTTTTCTATATTAGGTTCTGCAACTTTCTGAACAAATTTATCTGATAATTTTTGGGTATGAAATTAGGGTTCATCTTGGCTACCATTCTATACCAACTCTTAATATTTTGCTTACCTTTGCTTCGTCTGTCAGCCTTCAATTCATCCCACCATAGCATTGCATGTCCTTTTAATTTGGTGACAACATCTCACCTTCTTCTCCTCATCAACGTCTTCATAGTCAAAATACTTATCCATTTCTCATATCCAATCAAGAAATTCTTCAACATTTAGATTTCCTTCATACATCATGATGCCTATCTTTTCTCTAGCTCCCAATTTGACAACTGACCTCAGCAAGCGTTCCTCGGTAGCATCTTCTCCTGCAACTTCTTCAACCTCTATTTCTTCACTTTCTGCATCATTGACGTCTCCAGCTTCAGGTGCTCTCCTTTGCATTCTCTACATTGCATCCAACCTTGCACAAAGTTCTCTCATTTCTCTTTCTACAGCTCGATTTGCTACATGTGGATCTGCACGTCTTCTAGGTGACATTTTGTTGATGTATCTGATACCACTTGATGATATAAACCTAGTTCTTTGTCTCCTCTTCCTACAGAAATAAATTATGTGGCTTTGATACCACTTGATGCAGACTCCCCTTCTCTCCTTGGGGTTGCGTGACCTCCCTGTCAAGGATCTTCAACTATATGAGCTGGATTATCTCCTATAGGCCTTGCTAGCCCCAAAATGAATTAAACACGGGCCCTTTTAACACCTTAGGCGCAGGTTATATGGAACTTGCAACCCCTTACATTAGCACTTTAAAATATTTGGATTTCAGGCGTTAGCTCCTTTATGCTAGCCCTCCTCCACATGCAACCTTGGCTACAACCCAGGGCTCAATCCCTTGAGCACTTCGTAACTTTGGGTTTCGACATTTTTAGCAACAACTGCACCCTCTTCGTTTGAATCCTGAATCGCAAACTCGCCTAATAGATATACGGTTCTCATCCCTCATGTTAGCTCTCTGTAAACTTCGTTCGACTAAGAAATGAATGACAAAGGAAACCTACAAACCAACCTTGAGATCCGAAACTAGCCTTTCAGACTTGGAGAGGGCTCTCTCAGGAGACTTTGTCTCAGTACAAGACATTGCTTTAAACTATCAGCTAGATTTGACACCTTTGAATAATAAATTCTGGTTCTATTGGCGCAAGAGAGCAAGACCTTGGGCTATGGATTTGATTTGAGAAAATGATAGAAATAGATGACTCAGTGACTGAACTTGAAAGGATAAATTCTAAGAGAGAAACAATATTCAGTTTAAAGTCATGGTGTGTGGCGAGGGTAAAAACACATGAAGTAACTTGGAGCACCTCTGAGGATGAATTCAGATTTAACTTAGAGGAAAATAGTTTGTCTGAATGATGTGAATCCCAGGACATTGCGCAATGAATCCTAGGTTCAAAATTACATTCCTATTCAGACAGAAATATATATGAATAAAGAATACATGATGTATGTACACAAGAAAGGAAACAATACATCCAATTGCTACAATTAGAATCTTTTCATCAAAGCTTCAGGACTTTTGCATTAAATTTCGATCGAGCTCAAATTACATTCAATAGTCACTGTCTATACTAATTTTGACAACCAACCTGGCTTACATTGAAAAGATCAAATATATAGGCGAGGGTGCCACTTGGGATACCCTTCTCTCAAGAAACTATCCCTAGAATTTAGAAAACTGATTGTTCTCTATTAAATGTCTTTTCACATGACGCTTTTCCAAAAATAGAAACCAACTGTATTTGGTCACATCATGCTCGCTTGTCTTTTCCATGGGGATTCACTTATCAACAAGGTATCATCATGGGGAGAGTGATGTGTCAATGCATTCCTTCAACAGGCTATCCAAATGATCAAGTTCTCTGTCAGACTCCCACCATTCACTATAATGGCCTTGATTTCTGTCGCGCGCTCATTTGCTAGGGTGCGTACGTGGTGAGTGACTATTGATTGTCGTAGTCATTACCAAAATGACAAAACCATCTCAGGTAGATGAATTCTTCAAAACTGTTAAGATATGCTCCACGTTCGAGAATAAAAGAATGAACTCAGTTAATCATGTTTCTTTTGTGCGCTAGCAAGAGCTGCGCAACATTTCTCCTCGACCGCTTCACATTCTCTGAAGTGCTTCACATTATTTTCTTTCGACCTCCTTTATGTTTCGCGTAGTTGTATGATTGTATCTTGTGAATCTCTAAGCTATCTCTTGAGACACGTCACATTTCCCTGACGACCCTATGATGCTGACACCTCAAGGGTCTTTGCCACTAACTGTCATCTTAGTTCCCTATTTTCCTGGTAAAGCTTGGCGATAGTGATCTGCACTTGCTTCAGTCACTAAGACGACTCTCAAACATATGTGCCTTCAACATCTATCCTCCTCGTTCTATGCCAGCTTTCTCGACTTGGTTCCTCGACCAGTTCCAGCCGAATAACACGCATAATTAATTCTTTGACAGGTGATCTTGCACGCAGTTTGCCTGGGACTCAGGTTTCCCCATCTTCCTTTTTCTTCTTTGGCCTTCCCGTTCTTTGGGGTATTTTTTTTGGGAGAAAGGGCTTCCGACTTATTTCCTTCTTGGGCAACCTCTTCCACTCTGGCCTCCATGCGGTGTGATATTACCCTTTCCACGGATAGAGGAAAAATTCCTTTTGGATCCTTGGGGATGCTCGTTGTGAGCAAGAATGAATCCCAGTTTCTCCCCAACTGTCTTAATTTCTCAACTACTGGAAATTTAATCAATGAGACGTGGGAGAGTTTCCTTTTCGATTGATCCACTTAAGCCTATGCATTGTTTGCCATCTCCCAGAGGTTATGGTGTAAGAAAAAGGGTATATTTAATTATCTCCTTCCTATGAAGTGCATCAACAATCTAATGTGTTGCGAATGTATCCTGTCGAACCTCCCTTCACAGGTGAAATATTTCTTGATTACTCAAAGTAGTTTCCGAAAAGGTTCTTACAACTATCTACTCAGAATGCATGTCTCGACCTTCCCACATAAACAATTTCACTTGATGAAGTCTTCATAGCACTGCGCATCCAAGGACATTCCATTAAACCACCTTTTGTTGCACAGATGGATCTTTGTTGTGGATGACAAATTTTCCTCGGTTACCTAAAAAATGACACCCAAGATCACCGCGCAAAATCCATCGAAACTGAGTGTGAACTGCTTGGCTAGTCTCATATTGAATCCTTGAATTTTCCCATAAAAGGCCATGCACCCAAATTGTTCGATGGATGCTCTGACCTTCATATCTTCGTTGATCAACGTCAAGTTCTGGGGCTCGGGCCCAATGCTTCTACTACTTTGCACACTCCTCCTTATGTTTTGGGAGGTTTCCATGGCACAAATCTTATTTTTCCTACGCGCGATGGATTTAGAACGGGCCCAAGGTAGTAGTATTGATCAACATAGGCTTGTGAGAAGACTACAAACAGTGCGTAAGATTGACTGGTGAATAAAATGCATGCAGAACATCCATAATTTATAACTGAGTGAGCGGGAGGTGGAAACGTGCCAGGGAACACTGAATTCATGGCAATTGGATGTTTTGAAGTGAACTAAATATTTTATGTAGCACATCCATGCAACGAGTACATTTTGGGGCATGTAAGGCACAACTAATAAGCACTGCAGGGCATATGTGATACAATCACTGTGATTTTTTATTCTTTCATCCCTCATAATGAGATGATTATGTTCATTTCACTTGTCGATGCGACTTATATTTAACAAATTTCCTCGATCCTCAACACATAAGATCTCCTTTCTGATAGGACCCGACCCTTTGGGAACAAACTCTTACCATTTACACATGTTTTGACTCTGACATCCCTTCCCGAATCTAAGGGCCAACCAACCACTCGCTGACTTCGACCCCTTTGTTGTTCAACACCTGACTTCACATTCTTTGACACACAAGCCATGACTCGACTAAGGCCAGCTCTAACTAAATAGGAAAAATGATGGTGCTAACAACTGGCTCCAACGAGGATGCTATCCTCCCAACAAGGTAGCAAAGAACAATAGACCGAGTGCCTAACGATTGGGCCTTATTCAAATTTCAGACACTGAAATAAGAAAAACGAAACGCAACCTAAAACTTATTTACATAGTTTCTAACAGACTCATCATAAACTTAGGGCCCTCACTTCGAGCTTCAATTTTCTGTTGACACCCTGACTCGAGACAAAAAAAAAATGACTATTTACAATGATATGTGACTTAAACGAACTTTATTGCACTAGGTTGTATTTGAGGAACCTCTCCTTTACAGGACCCCAACCAATGCACTCTTCTTTTAGTTATTCTAGAAAGTAAGCATTATTCCCACAGTATGCACCGATTCTGAATGGGCCTGTCCAAAGATGATCAAATTTTCCATTATTTCCTTTATCTTCATTCCTCACATCCCATTTCAGCACTAGATCCCCCAACTAAAATTCCTCCTGCTTAGAGTGTTTGTCGAAGGTTGTCTTCATCCTTTCATGGTGAATTTGTGAACGATTGTACACATGTTCCCTTATCTGTTGTGTGTGAATCAACTAATTTATTATCTTTTGTGTTTCATTTGGCTCGTCTTCCTTCTCTTGCAACAAATTTCTAATGGGCAACCCCAGTGAAGTGGGGAAAATCACATCTGTGTCGTATACAATATGGAATGGCGACATTGAGATGGACTTATTGGTGGTAACCCTATCTACCCACAACGCATAAATAATCCTTTTATGCCACACCTTCTTGTTGTCTTGCAGGAGTCTCTTCATGATCCTAGTTAAACTTTTATTCGATGAATTAGCTAACCCATCTCCCTGTGGGTAATACATTGTAGAATTCCCCAGGGTTATATTGTAATCCTAAAAAAAATTCCCCATATTCTTGGACTTGAATGCGGTCGTGTTATATTTTATGATATTGATAGGGAATCCAAATCTCGACAAGATGTTTGTCTCCAAAAAATGAATGACGACTCCGTCAGTAGCCTGCTTCGTGGGGATTTCTTCTATCCATTTCATGAAGTAATATGTGGCCATTAGTATCCAACTATGATGTGTTGAGGATGGTAGATTTATTTACCCTATAAAATCCAAGCCCCATTGCGTGAAAGGTGCTTCGACTGAGATCAGTTTTAGTGGTAGGGGCTGCAACGTTCCTCTTCCATCGAAAATATGATACTCATGGAAACTGGAAACTTATTTGTATACATCTACAAAGATGGTAGGTGTCACACACCCACTACGACATAATAAATTTTTTTCTTTTCCTCAAGGGATAGAATCCTCCAAGTTTTACGGGGGCCTAGCGCAGGCTAGTTCTTCCCTATTCACCTCCCTGTGATCATGGGTTAGGACCACAGGCCAAACAAACCAGGCGCCTTTTCATGTTTTGTGACTCAGCGATACAATGAGTCCAATCTTAAAGGTAGAATGACGATGTCCACCTTCATGTGATCATGGATCACGACCACAGGTCGAACAAGTATGGCGTCCTTTCACTCTTTGCAGCTCAGCACCACCAGAGTGTCGAGTCTTCGACTCTGCAAACCCCGACAGAGAGAAGCGCTGAACCCTGAAAGGGATAGCGAGTACAAGATTCCTGTTTAGGTCTTTTCCTTGTGACCACATTCCATGACCCCGCGCTTAAATTGACAAGGACCTTACTGGCCCTTTGCGATTTGGGAAATCACAATGCATGACTTCTTCCTTTCCCATTCAAATCCCCAAAATCCATGAAGTCTCCCAAGTTTCCCTCCAAAGGAGATAAACGACTGTAAGCCTCCCCTGATCCGACGGTTTGGATCCTTTTAGGATTTCGGTGCCCGGGGGTTCGAGATGCAACGATCCCAAAAATTCATGTCATGCAAATCTCCAAATTTTAGTATGGGGATCCGTGTAGGAGATTAACGGCCCTTGATAGTGTGGATCCAATGGTCCATAGGATTTCAAAAATTTCCCTAAGCTCCCTTGATGGATGATCCAGATTCCTTCGGGACTTCTCTTTGACACTTTTCGCTATTCGCAACCTCGCAGGTTGAAGCGTCGATCTCTCGTGCTCTTCTTCTCCGAAATACTGAGATGAGAAAGTCAGTAATGGTTGACTTCCTCTTTGCACTTCTTGCAACTCGCCACTTCACAAGTTGTAGTGTCAAATATTGGCACCTCTCCTTCACGAACCCCTGAGAAGCGATATTTATTATCCTTCTCGCGTTCTCTCTACTCGGGACTTCGCGGGTCCAAGGGTTGAGCTCTCAGGCTCTTATCCTGCGAATCCCCGAGACACAAGAAGTCAACAGAATGTTGAATCCCTTCTCCAGGCGACTCGTGTCCACCCGTCAATCATGCGGGTGCCACTAGGAAATTCTGCCACTTGTTCTCTCGAGTTTGGCTCTCGGCACTTCGCTACTCCGGAAGTTGTAAATGACTCCTTTCAACCTCCGAACTCACAAACCCCTGATACGCAATATATCGAGAGGCCAGATCCCATGGTTTTCCTTCCTCTTTGATCAATGGCTCGGATCATATCACGATCTCGCGACTTGGGACTTCGTGACTCCAAGAGTCAGGTCTTTCACCCCCAAACTTGCGAATCCCCAATACGCGAAATGGTCAAATCTCTGCCACCTGTCCTCTTTGATTAATGACCCAGATCACATCGTGATCTCACGACTCGGAACTTCATGACTCCAAGAGTCAGGTCTTCCACCTTCAAACTTACGAATCCCCAATATGCGAAATGGACAGATCTCCGCCACCTGTCCTCCAACATGGACGGTCCTGATGTCTTCAGGAATTTTTGGACGTAGTCGAGTTCATTCTCCCACCTAGGTAAATGTTAAGATCGACGGATTATAGAGATCCAATGGGTCCCTAGGATCTACGGTCTAGGATCCCATCACGATCTCATGACTCAGGACTTCATGACTGCAAGAGGCTGGTCTTCCAACTCCAAACCCACGAATCCCCGATACACGAAATGGTCATATCTCGCTATCTCTTCTGAGATTGAATCACGAAGTTAAAACTCTCGGAGATTCAGCCTCCCATGACCCCAAGACTTTAGAAAGCTTCTCTTTCTTGCATAAGGGTTCCAGATCTGGATTGCATGAACCCTCAAACGGTTCTCGGGA